>JAJGQC010000294.1:0-50000 GCA_021014325.1 Plazaster borealis
TAGAAACAACCCCTTTGAAGTAATGTAGTTTTAGAGAAAGAGGTAATTTTCACCCCAAAATTTGAATTTGAGAAAAAGCTTCAGGCATGAAGCCTTTCTCAGGCATTTGAAAGCACCCAAATCTATTCAACAAGGATGGTTTATTTCTTTCATTATTTTCTTGCAACTTTGATGACCAATCGAGCCAAAATTTTCACTGGTTTGTTATTTTATGCATATGTTGGGGATAAACCAAGTGAGAATACTAGTCTTTGAAAATTACCAAAATTTTACCCTGCCTTCTAGGGATGGTAGAACATTGCATGGCCCAATTTTCGCCAAATTATTATCTTTTCTATTTTATTTTTTTCTGAATGAATTTTGACAGATGCTGCCATTTCAAAACAAAAAAAGACGAAAACCTTTGCATATGCCACAAGATACATGTGACATGCAAAATTGTTTGTACATAGCTGATGGTCGTGAGATAATGTCTTGATCCCGACAGTAATTCATTTTTAGTTTTTAATTATTTACCACTTATTATTGGCAGGTTTTTCGCAATACCTTAAATGAAAGCTTAACTTTCTCAAATCTATAAAAATAGCTTTTTAAAATTTAAATCTAAATTTGTTGGGTCAAATCAGCCAAAAACGGACCAGGCATCTTTAAGTTACTGCAGAAAAATACCCTGTGAAATTTTTATTCAAAATGAGAACTTCACTTTTAAACAAAGTTCATGAGAAAGAAAAAACGTTCTCAGTATTAAATGTATTCAAACCACCATATCAAGCTGGTGTCTAAAAGCGCTCATTATTTTGTTGACGAGCAGAGCTATGTTTGAATTATGAGACCCTATATGTAACACCTTGTAAGCATTTACAAGGTGATGCTGTGCAATCTGCAGCTAACAATGACAGAAACACCAGGGCAAACCCCTTCTCTTAAAGGGAGGGTATACCTTTGGTAATTACTCCAAAAATTAATAACCTAAAAAACTTATTTGGTAAGAAGCACTGCAGCTGTTGATAATTTACAACATTTTGAGAAACCATGCCCTTCACAGGAATGTGGTTTTAGAGAGAGTGATTCAAAACATTTCAATCTGTGAAATGTTTTTCAGATTGTGTATTCCAATTACAGATTATTCTTCCTGCGTGGACATAACCACTCCAGATTTTCGGCAATATCTAAAAAACACTACCACCTTTTGAAATGAAATTTACACAGGTTATGTCTACATTTATATAGGATTAAAACAATCAAACGGTTCGAAAAACCAAAGGTATACTTTGCCTTTAACCTCCACCTGTGACGTCATGCTACTGTTCCATCGCTCCATTATTTCGCACGAATGGCGCGATAACTACAATTAAACAATATTGCGCCATTCGTGCAAAATAATGGAGCGCTGGAACAATATAGCATGACGCCACAGGTGGAGGTTAAGTCATAATGCCCTCGGTGTACACGTCATTGGTGGTGTACAAATGGCCCGAGGGTGAAGTACCCACGAATGACGCGCACCTCTGGCATTATCCTTAATGTACTGGGTTCTTTTTACACCAATAACAGAATAAAAGGAGGTATGGCTTTACATTCCAGCCAAAGGTACCATGAAGCTCCATGGAAGGACAAAGCACTTATGTTTATTACTATTAGTGTCTTGCTCAAGGACAAAAAAGCCATGACTGGGATCAGATCCAAGTCTGATACAAGATACTCCACTATAATTTTGATAAAGTTTATTATTATTTTTTTACGATGCTATACCCCATGTAGCAAGTCATCATTTTTATCTGATTTACAATTTCTATTATGTACAAATATTTTACATTCATTGTATTTTTTCCATATTTAAATAAATCTGCATAAATTTTCTATTGGTTGAGATTCTAATCCTTGCCAAACTACATCACGATATTGCATTTATTAATTGAAAATTTTTCCCCGGACATTTAACATGAATGACGTTTCATTGGTTAATACCTCACCATGAGTAAGGAGTATTTTCAACAATAATACAGTACCATAGAGTTATATCTTGATATCATCATTTAAGTTTTAGAGTATCAAAGATTTTGAAGGTGGGAGGCGAAAATTTTTGTATAGCATTGACTGTGAAATAAGAAAAGCTTTAGTTTAGTATTAAAAGTACAGATTGAAAAAGTTTGGTAGGGGTCAGTTTAAGGGGGAAATTGACCCCAGTATCACCCCCCCCCCAACCAACCCATTCACCCATCCACAACCCAACAACATTCAACTGATAGGTAAAGATCAGATATGATACTTGAGGAATGTGGACATTTCTTTAAATGGCTAGTGCTCTTTATGCAACACCATAAATACAAAACTACAGGTTTGGACACAATGTGGACTATTTCTTTCTCTCTTTTGGTTATTGCTTTATTTCTTTTGAATTTTTTAAAAATAAATTAGGCTTTTAAAAGCTGATTTTGAGAAAATCCTAAAATCAGGACAAATCCTGAGAGATCACACGCCTGGGCCCAATTTCATAGAGCTGCTAAGCACAAAAATTTGCTTAGCATGAAATTTCTTCCTTGATGAAAACAGGATTACCAACCAAATTTCCACATGATTTTCAGGATAAGCAAACAACAGCTGAATACACAAGCAATATGCAACACATGGAAATTTGGTTGGTAATCCCGTTTTTATCAAGGAAGAAATTTCATGCTAAGCAAATTTTTGTGCTTAGCAGCTTTATGACATTGGGCCCAGAAAGATTGTTATACATAAAAAACTAAAATTCAGCATGAAACCCCCCCCCCCCTGTCTCTGAGATTGTACAGAAAAGTATTGTCTATGATTAAATACCAGTGCCCAATTTCATACAGCTGTTAAGCAGATTATACTGCTTAGCAAAATTTTTGCTTAGCAAAAAATGAGTAGGGCACCAGTTGCAACAATGTAAACTTAATGGAGTTTCGGCTGGTAACCTGTTTCTGCTAAGTAAGATTTGTCTGTGCTTAGCAAGCTTTTGTGCTTACAGGCTATTTGAAATTGGGACCAGGTAACTTGGGTAATCATCTGTACTTTTTTTTTCAAGATTAAACTGGTTTGTTTTTTTATAGAATTGTTGTCTGTTTTTACTTTTATTGCAGCTAATCAACATGAATATGCACATCAATGTAATTATGGATATACCAGGGTTACATCAGACCAATGTAGTACTTGGGAGAAGACTTGTATCTAACGTCAAGGCAGAAGTATCTCAGATGTTGGGTGGGGGATCTTACAAACAGGGCCCAATTTCATAGAGCTGCTTCAGCAGAAAATATTGCTTAAACATTTTGTGCTAAGCAGAAATGAGCAGGATACCAGTCGCAAATGGTACATGTGACATGGTAGTATGGCTGGTAACCTTATTCTTCTAAGCATAGTTTTGTTGTGCTCAGCTGCTTATTGTGCTTAAGCAGCTCTATGAAATTGGGCCCTGGTGCGAATTTGATAGAGCTGCTTAAGCAGAAAACTTTGCTTAACAAATTTCTGCTTAGCGCAATTTAGCAGGAGACCAGTCACGAATTGTTATGTGAACTGGTATTTTGGCTGTAACCTATTTCTAGTCACCCAAAATGTTTTGTGCTTAGCTACTTTTTGTGCTTAAGCAGCACTGTGCAATTGAGCCCACGATGTTCGTCACCTATAGGGGCTTGATGCATGTAAAAGGTTAGGGGTTGAAGGAAGAGGGAAGGTTGGGTGTCATCTTGTTACATGAGAGGGTTTACTTCAGACCAAAGTAGTACCTGACAGGAGGTGCTGGTAGATCTTCGTCGTCTTCTTGAGGCGGTTCAATCCCTATAGTTAGATCCATGTACTCTACACCATCAGCAGGCTTTAGAAGCTCCTTCATACTGATAAGAAATAATCAACAAACCTGACGTTGGTCTCTCAAATAAAACACCAGGCACTATGTCCTTTACTGCTTTTACACAAATTGCTAACCAACCAATTGGAGACTTTTGAACGCTAGGTGGCAGCAGACTTACCAGGTAATTTGCCATTGTTGACATAGTTCTGAGCATGTGCGCAATTCTGAGAACAATGATTTACCTGGTAAGTCTGCTGCCACCTAGTGTCCCCAAAAAGTATCTCATTGATTCTGATGCTTTCAGGGCGGTTCAGATTATCAGCTATTTTGTTCGTTTAAAGTGGGTCAGCATTTTCCATTTTTTGTTTTGTTTAAATTATATAAAACTGGCTATCAACAACCTCTTTCATATACTTAGACCATCCCTGAAAAGATGTTGTATTGTTCAAAATTTCCCTCAAAATCTGACCTATGACAATCTTACAACTTGCATTTAGCCTTCGAGAAAGACTCTGCTAGGGTCGAAACGTCAGGCCATTAAACTATTTTTTGCAATCTTACAACTAGCTACATAATATGTTTTTAAAAAAACTATAAAAAAAACCACATGCCCATCTCAAACTTTGGTTTTAACTATTTGACCACAAAATGGCTCAAAGTTAACAATTTGACCCTCTAGGAAGTCAGTGGTAAAAATTTACTAATGGAAAGTGGAATGAAGTCACATGTCTAAACGAATTGTGCATCTTTGTTTTTACAATAAATGTCAAATCGAAGCACAAAGAGAGAGAGACAAACAATGCGTACCCCCCTTCCCTCTCCCCAAACCACACCTACAATAAGAATAAATAACTCACCTCTTGGGGAGTCTTTTCATATGTCCAGGCATCATGGGTACAAAGATCATTCTGACTCCCTGTACAACCAGAGAAACGTTGATGCTGTAGGTATCCTAGAGATATGAAGAGAGACAACACCAGCTATGTTAATAATCAAACCTTACATTAATAGATATAGACCCACCAATTTCACCTGGGCCAAATTTCATAGAGCTGCTTAAGCAAAAAATATTGCTTAACAATTTTCTGCTAAGCAGAAATGACCACGATAAGAGGAAGGAAAAAAAATAGTGGAACTAAAGTTGTATTAAAAGAGAAATACCAAAATCAAACAGATAAAGGTTTTGGTAAATAAAACAGAAGCTTGTTAAAGGACAAACAGACACAGATAAAATACACAACAATGGATTTAGTGACACTGACATAAGGAGAGAATCAACCAATGTTGCACAATCCCTTCAAATCATTCCTTTTTAGAAAATGTAATTGTCCAAGGCCCAATTTCATAAATTTCTTTGCGCCACAAATATTGCTTAGCAGCAACAGGTTACCAGGATAAATACCATGTCATGCATACCGTTTGTGACTGGTTCCCAGTTGTTTTTTTGCTTAGAAGAAAAGAATTGCGAAGCGGTATTTTCTGCTTAACAGTTTTTTTAAACTGGACCCGGAAACAATGATGTGCAATTGCTTTCAATAACCATTCAGGAGGAACCAATGTTGCTTCATACAAGTCTTGAAGTAAACTTACTTTGAACCTAACCTTTAGATTTAATAGATGTTAAATTTGCATCGGGGCTAAAGAATATTATATTTGGTTTTACCCGTACACCGATGTGTGTAACGCACTGTATACTCAGTACTTTCCCGAGTCCTGTGAAAACAAAAATCACAGGCATATTACTCGGGTGGGAATCGAACCTACAACCTTTGCCATTCTAGAGCAGATGTCTTACCAACTAGACCACCGAGATTGCCAGGTAGCTAGAGGCAGTTCGAATCCTATATTTCAGCAGCGGGGACCGCGACAATTTAATAGATGTTAAATTTGCATCAGGGATAAAGAATATTATATTTGGTTTTACCCGTACACCGATGTGTGTAAAGCACTGTATACTCAGTACTTTACTCAGTGCTTTACACACAAAAATAATACTAACCTTTAGATGTTTGACAAAGTCCGTCAGCGTATATTTCTCGGTGCCGTGTACATGCCACATGTCCCACTGTGTGAATGTCAAGCCGGGTCTGATCGTCGTGACAGCAGCCGGCCCTGGCTCCGAGAACATGATCAAGGATAAGCCCAGATTGAGGAAACAGTTCCGGTAGTTCTCTAGCGTTGTGTGGAGAATGTACTTGATTAACTCTAAAGTGGCCTGATTGGTAGAGAGGGTGAACAAAAGTTAATGTGAGACAAAGGTTTGCACTGGTACTAACATCGATTTGTTCAAGTCTCTCCTTAAGACTCATCTTTTCAAACAGTATTTTTGTAACATTGCAACTTATTGAAAGGTTTGTATCTATTATTCATTTTCTACAACTATTTTTAACTAGTTCATCGCTTTAGCTTACTGTGTATTTAGCTGGTCCAGACGTAATTTGTTGTAAAATTGTTTAATTATCGTTGTTCTTAATTTAATTTATGTTGTTTAATCCATTTTTGCTTGTATTCAGCGCCTTGAGGTGGAACCGATCTGCAACTGTTTACACTTTATAAATCTCTCTTAATTATTTATTATTATTATTCCAGTTGAATTTTATCGCCCAGGATGTGTGTAGGGTAATGACAAGGTTCGACTTTACAAAGCTGTGGAGCACATGTAGGCTGCCAGCCAAAATACCATACACTGTTACATTTATTGGAATTGGTTCACTGTTCAATTGTTTCAACTGTTTGGGCCTTAGCAGTTCTATATAAAGCAAAGGTGGCAACCTTGAGAAGATTATTGTCCAGGGTCATGTAGAGGGCAGGCATAAACGAGAGGAGATAGAACATCTGTTGGACTGATGGTATTAAACTGTTGACAGTAAAAGTAAAAGTATAGACCCATTGCACAACACGCAGCGTACTCACATGCGCCTATCCTGGGTGTCATTTGGGTGTCAAAATCGTATATACAAACATGCACAAAATGACGCGCATTGTTCGGAGCCGCGTTCCGGGGTCTATAGAAATCAATAGATCCCCCTTGCATAACGCGAAACGCTACAGATACGCTGAGGTCACGCACACGTTTTTACGCACAGAGAACAGCTATCATCTAATGATCTGCCTCCTTTTTGAGAGTGTGACGTCATAAGCAATGGGTCTATAGTCTGTCCCCAGCCAATGTGGCTCATCAGGCCGGTGTTTATATCCGGTTTCCTTGGCATTAAACAACTGAGAATATTTTTATTTCCTCTGGACAGGCTGCAAGTCCATCGCAGGTTACTCCCCAGCTCTTGCTGGTACCCATTTGTACTCCTGGGTGGTTGCCTCCAAGTTGCCTGACAAAATTGCCCTGTGTGACATTACCTGTAGGACTACAACAAGCTTTATTATTCCTTGTGTAATGACACTTTTCCAGCAGTCATCTTACTTTCTCTTCATACAAATGAATGTCACCAAAGTGAGGTTTGGTGGGGAATGGTCTGTATAACCCATGCATGAGAAATATCCCTTACAACCACCACTGTGTATACAGGATTCCATACCAAGATGGACGCAGATTTACTAATATTCATTCATTCTCACCAGTCCAGCAACTGCAGCGGTCGTTGTAGCTATAGCAGGAACTATTTTTCCAGCAATACGTTTTGTCTTGAAGCGGTCTGCAGACTCGATGTGATACATCGCAGCACGGAGGTTTGATGCTGATGTAATAAAATCAATATGTCCGTTTGAATCATTGTCCTTCTCAAACTCAGCGGGAGTCATGTGACATCGAGCTACAATAATGAAGAAATAAACAAAATTCAAAACCTCAGAAGCATTTAAAAGAGGAGTACATTTTGTGAAACCCACTTGTCTTTATGATTGTGTTTTTATCCATACATCGATGAATGTTAAGCACTGTATACTCAGTACTATCCTGAATCCTGCCGAGTCCTGGTCATGACACTTGTATCCTTGAGCAAGATACTTTACCAAATAATTGCTTTGTCCTTCGGATGGGACAGACAGTAAGCCTTAGGTCCCGTGTAATAGGATTGGTAGTGCATGCAAAAGAACAGAGAACAATTATCGTGGAAAAGTAGGGGTTAACCCCGGTGTTTCTAGTACACATAGCAAGCACCCTTGTTTACAGGTTTCCTCAGGCTTGCGAGCTACAGTGATTAAGTTCACTTATGAGGCATCCTTGATTTCATTACCAGAAATATAATATAATATTCTCTCCAAACAAATCCCAACCGCTGATTGTTTGACTGACCTGGAATTGCTTTCCTTTCTATGATGAGATGAGATAGTTCTTGTTTGCATTGTTCAATATCATCAGATGAGAAGGATTGTTCTGATGATTGAGGCTTCTCAGAAGATGCTGTTGCTTCTACCTCAATAACCTGAAATCAACAAGTTAGAACAATTATTCCATAAACACACAAACTACCCTAATTAATGTGTGCAAAACCTCTGACAAAGCATTCAACAATCTGTGTGCGTTTTCTTAAAAACACTTTTTTTTTTTTTAAAGGATTTGAAATGTTGCATGGTGGAGATACAATCTAGTAAGGATTGCAGTAACACCATGTACATGAGTAGGATTTGAAACTTTGCATGGTGGAGATACAATCTAGTAAGGTTTGCAGTAACACCATGTACATGAGTAGGATTTGAAACTTTGCATGGTGGAGATACAATCTAGTAAGGTTTGCAGTAACACCATGTACATGAGTAGGATTTGAAACTTTGCATGGTGGAGATACAATCTAGTAAGGTTTGCAGTAACACCATGTACATGAAATCTCTCTTGTAAGTTGTGATGGTTCTGACAAAAAACCAGTGGAGTAACAACTCAATGATTTGTTCAGTATGCTCTGATCAGCTTTATTGGATGACATTTCAGTTTAATTGTACAGTGTGTTTATTGAATACCAGAGGATTAGAAAGAATCTGCTTTTCCCAAACCCAACAATGTTTCAAAGGTTTTAATCTAAACACTTTAAGATCTTTTACTGAGATTGAAAACAACAAACCTTGCTTGAGGGTTTGAACTGCGGAACTTTGACTTTGGATAGAATCTGCAGTAACGTGTCAGTGCTAAGGTCATGTTCCGATACTGAGATGTTACTGTACGCTGCAATCAACCTGGCTGTACTCACTACGAACAGCATGTGTCTAGACAGAATAAAACCATCATCAAAAGTTACAAAACTACATCTTTACTTCATCGTCTTCATCTGATAAATCCTCCTCAATACCTAAGTTATTCACCCTTTGAAATTAGCATCAGCCAGTGAAAAACAAAAACTGGGAAATCAAACATTTTGAGCGCAAACATTGACAGATTTATCAACAAACTTATCGTCGTCCCAAAATGGCTGCATGTTTATAGTGTTGGTGGTATGCCTGATCCCATGAGTGATTTACTAGGATCCTTCCTCACTCCAACAAAATTCAACACTATATGGTAACTCAACACCCAAACTGTTGGACTCTGATTATGGTGGTATGCCTGATCCCATGAGTGATTTACTAGGATCCTTCCTCATTCTAACAAAATCCAACACCGTACGGGTAACTCTACACCCAAACTGTTGGACTCTGATTATGGTGGTATGCCTGATCCCATGAGTGATTTACTAGGATCCTTCCTCACTCTAACAAAATCGAACACCATTTGGTAATTCAACACCCACACTGTTGGACTCTGATAAAACAAACAAACAACATAAGTGGTAGGATTCTGAAGGGCTGGGATGGTTGACATCACCAGACCAGCCCCTTCCCTCTAAACTCCCCCCCCCCCCCGCGCTTGTCTCCTTATTATTTGTTCATCCCTTGCTTTTTCTGTGTACTTTCTGCCTCTCCCTCTCTCTCTCTATTCATGTATTCCACTTGACTGGTTTGTTACACTTGTATAACTGTTTATGTGTTCTGTTGTCATTATTAGCCTTCGAGAAAGACTCTGCTAGGGTAGAAACGTCAGGCCATTAACAATTTTTTGCACCAATCCATTAAGTTAAACTTTGACAACACTTTTGAATTCTTGAAGCTAGGCGCCTGATTCCTATCAAATGTCGACAGTTATTTCCAAACGACATTCTTTGAAAACTAGAAGACTGGAGTAACTATATTCTTTTAAATGATCGACGATCCATTCGAAAAGAAATAAGCAAAGGGAATCGACTCCAAGAAGTCGCTATATTTCACAGTTGAATCCTTGCAATGAAAGGAGAAAGAAACTTACAATTCACTGGCAGAGTTGAAGTCTACAGGGGCTGGTGGCCGTTTGGGAGATTGCCAAAATTGAGCTGAAAAATAAAATACAGTTGTTATGTAAACTAATATGAATAAAGAATGACATTCTATTTGATGTAAATTTTATTAAGGCTTAGAACAATAAAGCAGTTCGAGTGATGCTTTGACGGACAGTCAACATTCCTGAGTTTCGGTGTCAGATTGAGAAAGAGTGAATTTTTACCTTGTTTGTAATTTTAATACTCGCTGAGTTTGTAATCTTTTGTAATCTTACATTTGTGTATATATATTTTGTTGGCTCACTATTTTTAACGGTACATATTTTGTATTAATTTTCTATTAAATCTTTGCAAATTTACTTGCAATTCTGCAGATGAAGTGATTTAAAATACAGCTGTTGTCTATGTTGTGTTCCCTGTGCACTGTAGCAACCACAAATGACATTCCAAATTATACAAATAAGGGGCCAGACTGTTTTCCCTTCCAACCTCATTATGGTTACATTGAGTTGAATGAATACAAAACAAGATGGCTGCTGTATGATGATAATCAATTTGTTTTGAATTTTGAGTATAGACCTTTCTATTGCAACGTCACAGCCCAAGGTTTTGCCAACCAAGGTTGGAAAACTATGGGAAGCCATAAATGCAAAGCAAAAACAGATTGCCACAGTTTGTAACAATGTTACACAAATATTCAAAAATAGTGTTGAATTTGTTGGAAACAAAGCAACCAATCATGTGTTATATTTTGTTCAATTGAAAGTTTGCAGAAATGTTGAATTTGGTCTCAACATCTATTAACATGATTGAATGTTTTGCTAACATTCAGCCGTCCATGCCAACCAGCGCGGTTTGTTTATCAACAATAGAAAGGTCTATAATATTTGACTTACTTCCATCGTTCATCATGTGATCAAGTGGGAATACGGACAATAACTGCTTCGCCTGTAAATGAAATAAAATAATAATAATAATACTAATAAATTAAAAACAAAAACCAAAAACATCAACTTAATAAAACATTGATAAATTTCACCAACCACTCGAAATTGATAACAAGAAATACATATTCCAATTGTATTCAAAGTTATTACTTGGTAAAAGTTTCTACAAGATCTAATAAGCTTGTGACTTGTTTCTGAATGAAGTTAACATCTTTTGGAATTTGTATTTGGTCTTATTTCTCCAGCCACAAATGGCAAAAGAAATGATCAAATATCAAACACAGAAAGTGACAAATTTAATAACAAGTATGAACTGTGTTCTCAAAACTATGAGTACCTACATAAGCTTGATTGTATTCTTGAAAACTTTTCGGTTTACCATTATTTCTATTAATGAAACCGAGGTTGCCTCAAAAGTGAATATAGTCAATTTTGCTTAACCAGAAACACCTAGGTTATAACCCCTACTCTTCCAGCAAACTTAATAATCACTGCAGCTTGGAAGCCCGAGGAAACCTGTAATTAAGGGAGCTTGCTGTGAACCAGAAACACCAGGGTTAACCCCTACTCTTCCAGCAAACTTAATAATCACTGTAGCTTGGAAGCCTGAGGAAACCTGTAAACAAGGGAGCTTGGTACGAACCAGAAACACCAGGGTTAACCCCAACTCATCTTCTACGTACTCCGTCATAAACCAATGATGTACCTTCTCTATTCAAATACATTTATTTACACGTACCCTGTGGTTGAAGTATTTCTCAAACTTGATCCTAGCCGCAGTGATACACTCCGCCCAGTTTGTGGGTCTACTCTTCAGAATCTTGACTACAGCTAAAGAATTCTCTGGTTGTTGTGACTCAGACAGCTTCTGTTAAATACAGCAAGATTTGACAACAATAATGCATTGTAATTATAGCGACATTGACGATGGAAAAATACTTGTAAGAATTTTCTACTTGGAAACTAAGTGACTGATTGTTAGGATGTACCTTGATGACGTCATTAGGTGTCCCGTTTGTAGCCCAGTACTTGTTGAACATCGTTGGCTTCTGAGTAAAGGAACTCTCAAACTAACAACAAATCAAAGCATCAAAGCTTGTTAATGAATTATCAGGTCAACATTATGAAAAGTCAACACTGTGCGCTCAGGGGTCAAAGGGCAGGGTGTACTGCTTGACCCCCGAGGCAGATGGGGGATGGCAGAGGACCACACACAGCAGTCTCCCCAATACTCATACTAAACCTAACTAGTTGTGTTCTACACAAGCAGGGAAGGAATTCAGTGTTAAGTTAAGGACAGACTTACAAATGACTGGGGTTGAAGGTTAAAGGACACCTACAGGGCTAAGGTCAAAGTTCAAAGTGGAGAATCCACCTTACCTATTAGTAGTGCGTTCTACTTCAATGGGGAATGATATGAGTGAAAGTAAGAGACAGACTTACACATGGAGCTTTATGACTACAGATGGCAAAGGTCAAGGGAACCGCCAATGCCTAAAATCTGAGGTCTAAGGTTAAAGGTCAGTACCCACCTTATCCCTTGCCCATTGTATAGTGTGTTCTACTGTTGCAGGGAAGGACTTGAGTGTGCAGTATGGAACAGACTCGTCCGGTGGGTCTCGCTGACTGCCATACGTCTCCGTCATGTGAGGTATGATGACCTGAACGTGACCTTTGGCCCCCATGGTGCCTGACTCTATCAGAGGTCGCTCGTTGGTGACACACCGGCTGGTTGAAATAAAACAGGAAAAAGCCCATCATATGTTTATAAATATTGCAGTTTATCACTGATGGAACCAGAAGACCACTTAGTGGGAGAGCGGTATTATTCTTAGATGTTGGAAAGGGTTGAGGGTGTTGTAATTTAAAACATTCATCATCCATATATTTGAACTTGTCTTTCCATTTTTGTTTTCTTCATCTTTCTGTACAAAAACCCTAAACATCTAATCCCAACAGCCCTACCCCTCCTAAGGCTTATAATCAATAAATCTTGGAGAAAGTGTTACTTTCTTAGAAATCTCCTCCAATCTCCATCTAGTGGAGCTGTGGATCTATGTCTGACTGAACCAACATGAGTCATCAATGGGATTCTTACATATCATTGAGAGTAACTACCTGTCCATATACTGCCTGCCAGACACCCCTCTACCCTCCCTCTAGAGGAGCTGTGGATCTATGTCCGACTGAACCAACATGAGCCATCAATGGGATTCTTACATATCATTGAGAGTAACTACCTGTCCATATACTGCCTGTCAGACACCCCTCTACCCTCCCTCTAGAGGAGCTGTGGATGTCTGACTGTTCAAACCAACATGAGCCATTAATGGGATTCTTACATATCATTGAGAGTAACTACCTGTCCATATACTGCCTGTCAGACACCCCTCTACCCTCCCTCTAGAGGAGCTGTGGATCTATGTCTGACTGAACCAACATGAGCCATTAATGGGATTCTTACATATCATTGAGAGTAACTACCTGTCCATATACTGCCTGTCAGACACCCCTCTACCCTCCCTCTAGAGGAGCTGTGGATCTATGTCTGACTGAACCAACATGAGCCATTAATGGGATTCTTACATATCATTGAGAGTAACTACCTGTCCATATACTGCCTGTCAGACACCCCTCTACCCTCCCTCTAGAGGAGCTGTGGATCTATATCTGACTGAACCAACATGAGCATTAATGGGATTCTTACATATCATTGAGAGTAACTACCTGTCCATATACTGCCTGTCAGACACCCCTCTACCCTCCCTCTAGAGGAGCTGTGGATCTATATCTGACTGAACCAACATGAGCATTAATGGGATTCTTACATATCATTGAGAGTAACTACCTGTCCATATACTGCCTAGCAGCTACATTGTCTAATGCATTGACAATCACGTTCATCCTCTTGAAGAAATCATCATGAAAAATGGTCATCTCCGTGTCTGGGCAAACTAAATAAATAAACCAATCAATCAATCAATTAATGTGGCAATCAATCTATCAACCGAACAATAAAAAAAGAAACAAGAAAGTAATCAATAAATGAACCAGTCAATAATTAACCAATATATCAATCAACAAATAATCTAATCAATTAATCAAGGGGGCAATCAATCAATCAATCAATCGTTAAACAATCAACCAAATATTGCATTAAAACAAAGAGTTATACAAATGTGTTCTGAACAAGCCAAAGAGCCAATCAAGAAACAGGTCTAAAACAAAGGAAAATTGAATAATTGACTTGAGACAGACAAGATTCCAGGGAACCTTTATTTTAGGTTGTTAGATTTTCAGTTTCTTGTCTTTGCCAAAAAGGACAAAAGTTCACTTTTGGTCACAGCGGACCCGGGCAGTTGACAAGCTCAACAATTTTTAGGAACTTGTTGTATTGCCTGTGATTGTGATGACAATAGCTACGTACCTTTGTGTTGATGTGCATCTATGTGAAGGGATGGGTTGATTTCTTGGGTTGACTGTGCAGCAGTAGTAGACTTTGGTTTCTGGAAAAATAAACAAAAATTTTACATTCAAATCTGAATATCTCATCATGCAATCTCATCAAAAGCTTGATGCAACTAAAAAAAGACAACTTGGTGAACTGCTGCGGAGCTATCGCAGCTGGTGAAAGCATAATAGTCACATCTTTGAATGGTGCAGATTTGGTAATTCGCAGCCCTCATTATTTATACACCTGTCAATTTAGAGGCATACATATATTGTGGCATGAGTAGGGTGTGGCCCCCAACAGTTTGCGGTTGGTCAAAGGGAAATTAGAGGCAAGTGACACTCAAAAGACCTTACAGTATTACTCTCTGTCTGCTTGTTGCCTGAATATAAACCTGCTAAGGAGTGTCAAGTTGACAGATATGGCGCGTTACAAATGGCCATTATTATTATTATTAATCTGCAATGGCCCCTTAGCCAAATATCTTTCTCATGACATTCTCTGACTGTGTGCTATCTACATCTGAGAACCTTTGGGTATATATTCTGGGGCAGATAGAGGAATATTTGGGGGACTTGTGCCAATGATGATACAAGCATAAAATTTGGTACACAGTCAGGGTATGTCACCGGTTTGCTCCCTGTGTTTCTGGCAGTGGCTGCTGAATGCGCCGCAGCACCTTGTAAACTCTTATAAGGTGTTACATATATTTGGTCTCATAATTCAAAAAATTGTCTAAGAATGTTTCTGTCTGTTCAAGCATCTTGGGTACCTTATTGGTAGATACGTGCCCTATATCAGACTATTTATTATTATTATTATTAATAAATGAAGGCAAGGATTTATAACTTAAGCATGGGTTGGCCCCATTTCCCCCCCCCCCCCCCCCCCGCCCCCACACCAATCCTTGTATCCACTGGCAATTTTACCAACCTATATTCCAGTAATTATTTTGATCACAATCTTTACCTGTATATGATGTGGTCTGAAGAGGAACTGACGATTCAAATTGGATTTCTCTATAATATCATTGTCTGTGATTGTTATCTGAAAGAATGTAAACAAAACAATAGTACATGCCAGTGCAACAATGTTGTTTCTCTTAAAACAGCATTTACGTTACGGGCGAGTTTAAGAGAGTCAAAAAACATTAAAATAACCTTGATGAACAACTATTAGAACCAACTGAATCGGAGATACAACAGTTTTGCACAAACCTTTTTTCATGCAAGATTCAACAGTGTTACAATTTCGAAACAAGTCATTGTGGAACTGACACAACACAATTTTTAGTAAAAGAAACATACACTAACTTGTAAAACTTTCACAACATTTCATGAAAACTTCTGCAAAATATAAATACATTTTTAAAACTAATATAGTCATTGCGCCATCCCAATTTTAAATGTTCAATTTGTTCCTGCAAGTTGAGGCAGTTGTAACAATTTGATGCAACTGATTAAAGACCAGTACTGTACATCGGTTTTTCCAATCTTAAATTTCTTCATTTTCTTCTTAATAGACTACTGGGGTGGTCAGGTTGGCGTAGTGGCATCTTCCTCGCCTTCCACCTCTATGACCAAGGTTCGAATCCCGCTGGGGCCGCTATGTGGATTGGGTTTTCAGGCCCTACCCGATGGCATGGGTTTCCCTGGAATAATTCTCTGGGGGGTTTCCTCCCACATCTCAAACTGAAACTTCCTTCCTTGTCTTCTATCCATGGGGTTCTTGGCTAGTATAGTGATTAAGTTCGCTTTTTCTGAGAATCCTTGGCTTTACAACCAGAACTAATAAATGAAATAAAATAAAATGAAAGGCCTAGAAGCAAGGCATTTATGAGGATTCCGTTGTTTATTACCAGAAAAATCAGAGGTAAGAGTCATTTCTGACAAACGGTTTGAAACTAGGATTCAAATTTTATGAGGTATGGTATTTCCAGAATTTGATAGCCACAGCAGTTTTAGATTTCAAGGAGAACAGTATCCTAGGGGGTAGAGAAGTAGTTCAAAGAGCATGATTTCCTTACATCCGAAAAAATGCCGCTTCTTTTCAACAGCCACACATTAAAAAAACCCTGAATTCAGGTGAGTCTGAAATTGTTCATCCCTGAACGATTTAAATAAATTCTTGAGTACCAACCTTGCCCGTCTCTGAAGCAGCTATTCCAATAAGAGCATAGTTTTTAAGCATTTCACATCCTATAGCACCGCATCCAACCATAAAGAGGTTCAATTTATGAAGAGCAGTTAAATTTTCCTCTCCAAGACAGATTCTAAGAGCATCGTATCGATCATTCCTGCAAAAAACACAACAACATTGATCAAATTGAGGGCTATCCACAGCTTGAATTTCAAGAAAGTCTTTGCTAGACTACAGTTCCTATAGCTCACAGCCTTCACTGGAGCTTTCACTGAAGGACAAGAACTTTCACTGGACCTTTCACTGGAGGAGAGGAACTTTCACTAAAGCTTTCACTAGAGGAGGGGAACTTTCACTGGACATTTCCCGAGAGGAAAGGAACTTTTACTTGAGGAGAGTGACTTTTACTGGAGGAGAGGAACTTTCACTGGACATTTCACTAGAGGAAAGGACCTTTTCACTGGAGGAGAGGAACTTTCACTGGACCTTTCACTGGAGGAAACGAACTTTCACTGGACATTTCACAAGAGGAAAGGAACTTTTACTACAGGAGAGTGACTTTTACTAGAGGAGAGGAACTTTTATTGGACATTTCATTAGAGGAAAGGGCTTTTCACTGGAGGAGAGGACATTTTACTGGAACGTTCACAAAGAAACTTCCACTGGACCTTTCACTGGAGTAGAATGAATGAACTCAGTCAAACCCTTTAATGAACATGTCAGCAGGAACCTCAAATCAGGACTAAGCAATCATACAAACAGTCACTCACTACTTACCTCTCTCCTGAAGATGAACAGAGCAGACTCTTCAAGAACCAACACTACTTTATCTCAATCCTACGTTCTTCCTGGAACCAACACTACTTTATCTCAACCCCAGCTTCTTTTTGAAACCAACACCTCTTTCAAAAAGAGATTTTTCTCATGGCAATTACCCATAACCCAACTCAGTTCTTACTACCAACACCACCAAGCTTCAAATCTCACCTCGGTTGGAATAAACTAGCTGGACTCTCCAATAAGTTACTAATGACTTCTCTTGCATCCAGATGCAGCTGTTCAAGAAATGAAGAAAGTTGTGAATTAATGTTGTCTTCTTTTTCTATAGATACCAATATGATGTACATAACAGATGTTAAAGCTTTTAATCATTTTAATTGTTTGCACTGTATATTGTATTTTTTATTTCAGGAATATTTTGTTTCTCTATTTTTCAGTTTTGTTTTGAGAGTGCATACTCCCTTTTAGTTGACACGTAAACTGAATTTGACAATACTCTTCCCCTTCACTTCTGCGTCCTCAATTTTTTGAGGATAAAATTTGTTTCTCATAAACAACAAGAAATTCTTAAAGAAGAGGATTTCTAAGAGTTTAAAATTGTTTAAAAAACATTTAAAAAAAAAACCACCCTAGTGTTGGACTTACCCATTGGTTGATAGGGGTAAACTTTCCAGTGAGAGCTTTTAAGACTTCCTGAGCTATGATCCCTCCCATTGCAGCAGTGAGCGGGGCAAAACACCCCTCTGCAGAAAATGCCAAGGCCCGTAAACACTTTGCATCAAGTGGGTTACATGGACTGCCCATTGCATCATTGAGCTTTGTTGCTATTTTTAGCAATAAATCACTGTCTTCTACAGACCTGTTAATTAATAGAAACCAAGGATTAATACCGGAGATAAAAGAACTGCAAATATTTTATAATTTGATAAAGTTTCTTTGACAATACTTCATCATCTGTAACTTAAAGGAACGTTAAAGAACTGGTAATTAAAATTTTCTTTAAGATCACAGATTTACATAAAACTTACACGGTCTAATGATGATGATAGTAGAAAACATCCCTAGAAATATTTCTGTCTGAAATGCCATATTTGATGAGAAATAAATAAAACTAATTTCCGATTGGAGTTTATCGCTCATGAGCGTTTTATTCATGCATTGTATAACACATGCAAATGTGTAATCGGTTTTTCACTATTTTCTCGTGACCCAGGTGGCCGATCGATCTTAAACTTCTACAGGTTTGTCAGTTTATGTATATGGTGGATTATATAAAGTGCTTACACTGCCAGCAACTGTTTTGTTAGCAAAAACCAATTCTGTAATGTTCCTTTAACAAAAACTAAAACAAAAGTGCAACTAAAGTCTTGCCTACGACAAAGGCCCAATTTCATAGACAATGTTTTAACTTTTAATTTGTTTTGTATTATCATTATAATTATATTATTTATATAGACCAAGTAATCTCAATCTGGCTTCAAACCAGTATAAACCAGTTCTTACCAGTTCTAACCAGTTCTAACCAGTACTGACCTGACAGCTGGTAGTCTACCAGTTTCTTCTCTGAAGGATTGTATAGATTGGATTGCTAAATGCGAGAAACTTGGATCTTTCAAAAAGTCGACAAACGATGAGGATGGTTTTACTGTCTGTGTCTCTAAACTCTCCTAAAATCACACAATTATGAAAACAAAATTCAAAAATCAAATACATTAATAGAAACCTAAGATAATATTCCCTTCAATTATTAATAGACTGTGCAAGTCTTGCGTGGATTCGAACTTCCGAGACCATTGTGGTCCCAACCATATGGAGTTTAACATGGGCGAGATTATGTTTCGTCAATTATTTTATTTTAAGGCTGGTTTATGGCTATGAAAATTAAATATGATGTTGGGAATGTAATACTTAGTGATACAAAGTATGAAAGTGAAATCAGTTCAACAATATTACGAACAAAACACAAGAAATAAACTTGACCTCAGCTTCCAGTTACTGAAACAAAATATGAATTTGTGCCCACCTCACCTCCGATCACAAAATTTGTAAACGCTTGTTTTGGATGCATGATATGCCTTTTTATGCAGTCTATGGTCGTTGAGGCGTCAGTGTCCTATATAAACTGCGTCGCACTTTAATTTTCGCCCGTGCTTTTAGTAGTTGCACTTTATTCAGCCGTGGATTTACAAAAGTGGTTTCTAAAAAGTTTAGATCAAATAAGCATCCTTGTCCCAGAGTTTTAATTTCATTTCAATAATAAATAACAAATTATTTTTTTATTTATTATACAAGCTCAAACTGATTTTATAAAAATGGTAATGAGTAGTTTTGTTGTTCAGATTTTTTCTTTGATATAATTTAAAATAAAGATTTGATTTCAGAAATAAATATGTTCTTCGTTCAGCGTGTTTTCTCATTCCGATACGCACAAGACTTGCACAGTCTATTAGTAAGTATGATGTGAATCCAACTTAACCCACACCTACTTCACACAGACTGGCACCTCTGATTATCAAGGCCCAATATCATAGAGCTGCTTAAGCACAAAAAGTAGCTAAGCACAACAAAATTACGTTTACCAAAATATGGTTACCAGCCAAAATGCAATTTTTCATGTACAATCTGTGACTGGTATCCTGCTAATTTTTGCTTAGCAGAAACTTTTTAAGCAATATTTTCTGCTCAAGCAGCTCTATGAAATTGAGCCCAGAAGCCAAAAGGAAATATAGAGTAGTAAAGCTAAGTCAGCCAATATGGCTCATCAGGCCGGTGTTTGTATTCGGTTTCATTGGCATCAACGACTGAGAATATATTTCTATTCCCCCCTGGACAGGATACCAGTCCATCGCAATTTACTCCCCAGCTCTCGCTGGTACCCATTTGTACTCTTGGGTGGGGAGAAGCAATTTTGATAGAGTGCCGTGCTCAAGGACACAAGTGTCGCGATTGACCAGAGCAGGATTCGAACCCACATTCTGTATATTACAGAACTAGTGTCCACTGCCCTAGACTGCTCGGCCACGACATCCCACAAAAGGAAATATTTGATGGTAGTTTTTCATTTAGAATTGATACAAACAGGTCTGAATCTAAAATCAATTTCAGCCTTGGGAGTGATGAAATAAGGGAATCAATCACACATAAAAGTACAGGCCAGCTCTTTGGATACTCAGCTCTTTTGATACTGACTTTGTGAGACCAGAGATCTGTGGTAAATCTATAATAATAATAAATAATAATAACTGGCATTTATAGAGCGCTATTGCACTGGGTACCACAGCACTTTACAGAAAAACTATAAAATAAGCTAATAAATAAAGGCACTAATAATGGGAAAGACAGTTGGTCCATGACAATCAACCATTGAACAGGAAAGTTTTGAGATGTTTTTTGAAACCAATGGGGACAACCAATGCAGGCCTGGAATTTCATCTTTGAGAGAGCAAGGCCATTTTCATTGTTCGAAAGGCACTTCCATTTGAAAATTTTAAAGTCTATGGGAAACTTTTGAAGGGGCAAGAAGGCCAAGAACAGTGGCAACAGAAGCCAAAACCTTTGTGGCCTTCATATAATTCGAGGCCTGCCAATGCATGTGGGCGGCAATGACTTCAAAATAGGATAATACACAAATAAGAGACAAATACTGAAAGGAAAAAGTCTTGTTTTCAATTGAAAATTGAGAATTATATTCTGTGAATCTTCGGAATGATTTAGGGGGAGGGGCGTTACTTTTGTATAGGAGGGGGAGAGTGATTTTACAGGAATGATTGGGTGGGGGGATCCCTCTGCCACATATTGGTTGCAGTTAAATTGTAAAAATAAAATACTTACAAATTTTACGGTTTTCGGTGTCTTAACTTGTACTGCAATACCTCCATTCTTATAGGGCTGGTACTCATCACCACTGGTGTCACATATACTGTAGGCATAGGGAGACAATACTGAAAGAAACGATACAAATAATCGATAAATCAGTTATTTTGATTTAAAGCTAAAGAACTTTTTGTTTGATAATAAATCAATTCATAATTTGCCATTCCTTTTAGCAGTGTAATATTTTCAATTTCAATAATAATAATTGCTGTAATGTAGAAAGCCATATTGGTTTAATTTTGTTTGCCTTTTTCTCCACTTTGACACTTTTTTTCTTGTGGACAGGCTCTTTGGATCTTGAGCAATGGATGAATTTTAATCTAACCAAATTTTTGGGGGGCTTTTTGAGTATTGTGCTGTCACAAATTTGTTGCGTGTGTTTTTTAGGTTTTTCTTAATAACTATTTGATATTTCATTCTTTATATGTAATATTGCTGGTGCTTTTTATGAGATTTTTAATGACTGTTTTTAGTAAACTGTACATTTTTAGCTGCTGTATTGCAGTATTTTAATAAGCCATTAATAATAGTAATAATAATAATTACCTGATATTTTATGCGTTGTTCCATTGAGGGCCGTCATTCCCTCCACTTCTTTGAATGTGATGTTGTCATTGGACTCAAAACCGTGCATTCGATTATCTAAAGAAGTAACCACTCCTGGATTGGCCTAAGAATGGTAAAGAGGGTGGTACAATAAGTATGAGGTTTGCATTAACACAGGCCTGTGACTGGACCCTTTAAAAAAGAGCTGAACACTACATGATGTAAGAATGATCAAGGAACGTCAAGTGAGCGCGCGTCACGCATTTACGCTGGTCGAATTGGGGCACCCCATTGATCCAGTAACTAGGCTTATTTCACATTATTGTAGTTGTACATTACTGTTGCCAAGCATATATAAGGCCAAAAAGTGAAGAAAAAAAACCCCCAAAACAACCAAAAAAAAACCCGGAAATAAAAAATCGAAAAAGAAGAAGAAAAAAGCGGATATCCGCTTTAAAGCGGAGATTTCACAGGCCTGATTAACACTGGGTACTAAATCTCTTCAGTGAGGTTCTGAAACTAACCCCTTGCTCACTCCTCCCAATCCCGGATTGGTCCGAGGATGGCAAAGAGGTATGATGAGGGTGGAACAATAAGATTGAGGTCTGCATTAACACTGTGTACTAAATCTCTTCTGTGAGCATGTGAGGTTCTGAAACTAAACGCTGGTTCACTCTCCCAGTCCTGGATTGGCCCAGGGATGGCAAAGCGGTATGATGAGGGTGGTACAATCAGATTTAGGTAAGAACTTGCCTTTGTGATACTAGCAATAAACGATTAGAACTTGCCTTTGTGATACTAGCAATAAAATATTGGAATTTAATTATTTTGATCCAACTAGCAATAAAAGATAAGAACTTGCCTTTGTGATACTAGCAATAAAATATTAGAACTTGCTTTTTTTGTTCCTACTAGCAATAAACAATTAGAACTTGCATTTGTGATACTAGCAATAAAAGATTAGAACTTGCCTTTGTGATACTAGCTATACACGACTAGAACTTGCCTTTGTGATACTAGCAATAAAAGATTCCTTGGGCTCTTCCCCCGTTGGGTCCATGATGGTAAACTGAGGTCCAAAGTCACAGAAGCAGTAGCTGTATACGCCGTAAACATCACCAGCAATAAACTGTGAAAACAAATCAAACATGTCAATGGGATCATATCAACAACTTCAGCCCAATCCTCCAAAAACAATCTCGAGGTTGGTTTTATATTTACTTTGTGAAGCATTTATGGGTTCTAACAAAATTGTGAGTTAGATTTGAATAATGTCTGGTACAACGACTTCCTTAGTCACAAGTGACTGCTTAAATTTGAATTCCTCAGACTAGAGAGGGTTACCATGTCACTTGATTCGGGGCAAGCTTTTGCATAGTTACGTAAGAGACAGCGAACATCCATACACAATTTAGAATGAATAAATATGGCACAATGGTACCAGGGTTTGCTCATCTGCAGGCCCAATTTCATAGAGTTGCTTAAGCACAAAAATTAGCTAAGCATGACAAAATTATGCTTACCAGAATAAGGTTACCAGCCAAACTACCATGTCACATGTGCAATTTGTGACTGGTATCCTGCTCATTTCTGCTTAGCACACAATTATTAAGCCATATTTTCTGCTTAAGCAGCTCTATCAATTGGGCCCTGGAGGTTGCTATAAATAGCTTGCCTTGAACCATGTGGTGTAGCTGCACTGTCTTTAGTCTGGGGAATCCAATTTGAGTGTTCACTTGTGACCAATCAAGTCATTGTACCAGACATTATCTAAAATCTAACTCACAAATGGCTTACTCCATGGTTAACATTCCATGATTGATATTATAGAGCCTGTTTGGTTAAGCAAGATTTATCTCTGAAATGCAAACTTGTAAGCTCAAAAACCATGTGAAACTGTGGCTTTGAACAAAAAGCTTGTCAGCACACAAACAATTATGAGCATAAAAATGGCTTGCTTAGAAGAAATAGGTTACCAGCTAAATTTACAAGTAGTTTACTACATTACTTGAGACTGGTTCCCTATGTAACTTTTGTTTAGCGGATGAATTTGTTTAGGAAATTTGGTCTGCTTTTCGTATAATATTTTGTTGAAGTCACAGTCGAGGAGACACGTACCCTGATGGGCGGGGTCTGGGCTCGACAGAACTCATCCACCTTCATTTGAAGACTCTTTGTTCCCTCTGTGAGGACGACGCACTGATACTGAGACAAGACACTGAGATTGGAATCTGAGAAGACATCTTGGGATGAGGCTCGAATGGAGACGTGAGGATTGAGCTCAGCGAGGCGTGACTGACATGCTTCAGCCCTGTAAAGAGTTGGTTTTTTAAGTCTGATCAAATATGCTTATTTCTCACTTTGAAGACATATATACATTATCATCAATATTTATTTACAACGATTCCCTTTTGATCACTTTTTATGTTAGGATTTGTTTCCTATTTTGAGACTGGATTAACTCTTCTAGTGCCCGATATTTGGTTGAGTTTTTAACCTAAAATGCCCAGCTTTTTCGAAATTCTGTAAAAAATAAAAAACAAGTTAGTACATCCCAAGTCAATAGTATTATGAGTGATAATGCCCTCTTGTGATAACATGTATATTATGGGTCGTATTTTCAATTGATGAAACTTTTTGAGTACCTAAATAAGATTGTACATGTACGATAATGGCGCTTTCGGAATACATAAAATAGATTGTACATGTACGACTTTGTCACTGAAAGAGTTATTAGGCTTTCGAGTCGCAATGGTTAGGTTCAATTTTGGCCATCTTAGAATGGGTTTGTCTTGTGGTCTGATTTCAATAGTTATTGTGTTATTGTCTTGATATGTTTCGTTGTTTTACTATCTTTCTGATTCTTGGTTTACACTTGTTCTACTTTTCATAAAATTTTAATGTACACGTGTTATTTCCATGTATCCTCGTATGTTTGTTGAAATGTTTTGCCAAATAAATAACAACATTGATAACCTTATAGCCACATACTCATTAAAACATCAACAAATGTTATTTTGAGTTTGTTATGAAAAAGTAAATAATGTATTATTATCTTAATTTGGGGTTGAACAAAGAAAAATTGACTACAGCGGGATTTGAACCAACGACCTCCGGATTATTGTGGTGCTCTACCAACTGGGAGATTGCCAATAGGGCTAGATAGCTCAGTTGGTAGAGCGGGAACACGCTAATCAGGAGGTCATTGGTTCAAATCCCGCTCCAGTAAATATTTCTTTGTTCAAACCCATATTATTTAAAATTTACCCAGTCAGTTTCCCTTGTGGTTTATTTCTTTGTATTATTATCTTGTAACGACAGCAACAGAATGTGGGTTGGAATCCAGCCCAGCTTACTATTGGTGCTTGTATCTTTGATTAAGATACTTTACCATAATTTCTTTGTCATGTTTTCCCTTCTTGGTTTAGATTTGCCATCTTGATTTGACTTTACCTGTTTCTTTTAGCTTGAACATCATCTTCTCTGAGGAAGAACTGAGATCCTAAATCCTTGTAAGTTGCCGTCTTGGTGTCATGCACCATCAACGACTAGAGAAAGAAACCCAATTCAATATCAATATTATTTTTCATACAAATTGACAAAAAAGTGTTCAGAATAACTTTAAAACTGAAAAATCAGAATTGCAAGATAAATTTCCTCACCCTCACTCCAGCTAACACAACATTCTTGGCTGAAAATAAACAAAAAAAATTAAATTTAATAGATGTTTAATTTGCATCGGGGATACATAATATTATGTGGTTTTACCAATACATCGATGTGTGTAAAGCACTGTATACTCAGTACATTCCCGAGTCCTGTGAACGTACTGAGGACTCGGTGCTTTACACACATCATTTGGCAACTCTAAGCATGAACGCACACTGTGGCAACTCTAAATGTGAAGACAAACTGTGGCAACTCTAATAAACATGACACAAACTGTGGCAACTCTAGACATGAACACAAACTGTGCCAACTCTAAGCATGAATGCAAACTGTGGCAACTCTAATAAACATGACACAAACTGTGGCAACTCTAGACATGAACACAAACTGTGCCAACTCTAAGCATGAATGCAAACTGTGGCAACTCTAATAAACATGACACAAACTGTGGCAACTCTAAATATGAACACAAACTGTGGCAACTCTAAATATGAACACAAACTGTGGCAACTCTAAACATGTTTAGAGTACTGCTTTGTGCTTTGCTTTTAAAGTTTATAATTGTATGAAAGAATTTTATGAACATGTGAATTATTATAATTATTATCAGACCAGCATTAAACAATTTACACTTTTACAGATCACAATAATGTAAACAGCGACCTCTATAGTTGGTTTCCTCTGATCATACTTACCAATTTCAACTCCAAGACCACCCAGCCCGCTGATAAATACATTGGAGTGAGCCATCGCCTTCATTGCGCTATCACCAAGAACATAGCGCTGGCGACTACATCAAAAATCAAAATTATATGATTAGTTACAAATAATTGGTATTGGAAAACTTTGACTAGGGCGGTATTTGAACCATGCGCCCTTTGGATTAACGTGCCGGCACTCTACCAACTGAGTTATATAGCCCTAATGTTGGCAGTCTCCCTATTTTGTCAATATCTTTGTTCGGGGTGCCAGTCAGAAGCCATTCAACCTGTAACTGCCGTAAAGCCAGGGATCACACCTACGAATATGATACAACCTGAAAGCGGCAGCAGAGGGATCACCTTAAGGGGATGTGACTGCTTATATAAAATATCAAGAAATAAACCACAAGGGAAACTGACTGGATAAATTTTAAATAATTTTGATTTGAACAAAGAAAAATTGACTAGAGCAGTGAGAAGTATTTCCAAGAGTTTTTTGATTAACACATTTTGACTAAAAAAAAACTTTTGATGTAGGTTTTATTTTGTGTTTTGTTTTTTGTGTGAATGTAAACAAACAAATTTATCAAACTAAAATCAGAAATTATATAAATATTGTGAAGACTTTTACATGTAAGAGAAAATACAGCAAGAATTGTGTTTACTCTTATCAGAGTCTGTCATGATTTGCAAGATTAGCTGGACATTATTGAAATAGAGTAAAACAAAGTTGTTACCTGTAAAGCGAATCATCAATTTCCTCTTCTGTTGCCATAGCGACTAATATTGCTGAAAACTAGGGATGTAACTGAGATGCGATTCTCCAACTCACAATTACTCCTACAAATAGACCAAGGAATGTTACTGTTAACCATAACTTAGTTTTTTATAACAACATTAGTTTATTTCTTGGAACTCAGAATGAGAATTTTTTCATCCATTTCAGGGCTCAGATTTGGGTGAAATTAGGGCCATCACAGATTTGTTTACAAAATCTAGATAAAACAAGCAATTTTCAAAATTTTCAAACTAAAAATGGCTGCCAAAAAGGGGTCCTACTACTTGCCGTCAACTCGCCGTCAACTCACTTGTGCCGTCAACTCGCCATCAACTCCTCCAATATACATTTAAAATCCACAAAAGAAGCATAGAACTGTAAAGTATTAGCTAAAAGAGAATTCTTATAAGTTTTAGGTTACATTTCGGAATAAAAATTTAGTTTTTTTCTCGTGAAAAAATTATCTTGAAGCAGCAAACCCGTCTGCCGCCATCTTGCTTTTCCACAGAGCTTGCACAACATGGCAACTGAGGGTGCTTTTCCTGCATATGGATTAGTCTTGGCCCAAGATGGTACTATTTATTTATCAACACAAAATCGTTTTTGTAAATGAAATTTTACCAAAAACCATAGGAAATATGTAGTTTAGCCCAGAAAACACTTCCATGCCCCATTTATAAATTTTTGATGTATATTTGATGAGTTGACGGCACGAAAATGAGTTGACGGCACGAAAATGAGTTGACGGCGAGTTGACGGCAAGTCGGCGAGTTGACGGCAAGTAGAAGTAGGCCTAGGACCGCCAAAAAGGGCCATTATAATTGTTATTTCTACCAAGTTTTTTTCAAAGAGCAAATCTGTGATGGCCCTATATATAGCTATGTTATAGTAAAAATGTCTTTTTATCAAATATATTAAAATTTTACATCAAATTAAAGGTCTCCTCAGGAGAAATTCAATGGTGCAAACCCCACTGTCATGGGTGCTTTCGTTAATGAGTTATGCCTTCCAAAAGACAACAAACACGCGGCACCCTTCTGGCCGCCGACTGAGGTACAGAAATTGTTAAATTAAGACCACCCACACTACTAAAGCTTACCAGCCCTATCCCTAACGCGCACTCAAAGGTTCAAAAAATGAGATTTTACCGAGTACTTGGTTTAATTAAAACCTCCGTAAATTGCATGCGCGACCTCGCGCTGGAACAAAATCCAACTTTTCATACTCAAAAATGGACAAGGATTAAACTGATATAGGTTTGACAGCATACCCCACCGTCGCTGAATGTATACATTCCTTTAAAATGGGAAATTTAGTCAAAATTTGGCCCAAAATGGTAAAAAAATACATAAAAACCTTATATCTTCACCGATTGAGACGGAGAAAAAAGCACCGTAACCTTCCTAATCCTCTTTCTATCAATAGATGGCGTTATTTTGGGGGTAGAAGTCAAGAGAGGGCGGTATTTATTGAAAAACGGTGACCACATTTTTCTTTCAAAAAAGTTCAAAAATGGCTGCGCTCGCGGTAGTCGCGTCGGTGACCATGCTCTGAATCTTTTTGATGCTTGAAAAAGTGAGGTAAATTTGTGCCTTTTTTCAAAAGGATTATGAAAGAAGAGAGTTTTATTGACCTACAGGAGTAATTTGAAGCTCAGACAGCATGTTAGGTCGAAGTAACATTAATTTGAAAAACCTCTTTTTTGTGTGCGGCCAGAATAGAAAATGTCAATATCGCGCGACCTCTAACATAGCTACTATATAGACCTTCATCATGGTGCCGCCATCTTGATTTTCTCCCATTCAACTCAATGAAATCAAACCGAGGCTGGAAAGGAGAAATAGTCTGGTTCATTTTTGTACTATGATTTTTTATGAATATTTGCAATTGCATCCCATATGACTGTACAATACAGTGCAGTGCTACTGCCGGGTTAGTGTAGAAAAAATACATCACCCGTCCGTCCGCGGGAAATGATTGTTAAAATGTTAATAAATAATTTATATGACATGAAAACCCCATGGTTTTTGCATCTAAGAACATTTATAATATAGAAAACACCATGACAAAGAAACTAGATATGACATGTCAACAAAATAAAGATCGTAAAACCATGGTCAAACTTACCAAGAAATGCTGCAGACAAGAAGAAGGGACACAGCATCAAAGGGGGCAGGGGACTGTGGGTGTGTTATTGACCTCACAATCAGCCTATATAAGAATTTGGCCCATTCCGGAATGGTCCAAGCTTTTTTCCCAAGTGGGCGTTGCGGGGATACCTCTAGATGGTTGAATCATGGAAGTAACCTTTTAGTGCCGAATTAAATTTTTGGAGATTGTAAAACTGTATTGAAGTGGCGATTATTGCACTAATTTATTTGTAAAGGTTTTGGGGGGTTTTATTCACTCTGCAGAATTTTAATTTTTTTTTTCATTTTTGTAAAGTTCAATTTTTAAAAATATTGCTTAATTTTTCCCCAAACCAATTCTAAATTGGTCTAATTTGTAATCGGGTCAACGATTTCTAGTGGGGAACAATACGGCCCATGTGCATAGTTGGCTCATCAATATTAATGAGGTCAGTGGAGGTCATTGGGTCACCGGCTTGAATTGCTTACTGAAGAGGTTGTGTGTATGTGATCGCCAGAGGGGGAGATGAGCCATCATCATGACAGATCAAGAAAAGGCCAGTGTTGCTAAAGCAGAAAGAGAGTTAAAGGTTTGTTTTCTTGGTCCATTAACATTCTCAGACGACCACCGATTATTGTGTTACCTCATTCTCACCATGGAGAAAGGAAATTCTCGGTGATCAAAATCAAATGCCATGTTGACAAAATGACAGACAGCAGAAGTCAGCATTTCATTCATGCCATTGGAATTGCATGCATTTTTAGCACCCAGGCAGATTCAAAACGATGGTCAATGTCAAATTGATCAAAGTTTGTTAATATTTACATGGAGAGCAGATACATATTTATACACTGCTTTTCAAAATCTCTAGTTTGCTTCACCACGGTTTAGGGTTTAGCATGGAGTGGGTTTAGTGATCAGTTATGTAATTTCTGTATTCTCTGTCTCTTTCTTTTTAGGCATTGAGGGCGACAAATCTTCAGCTTGCAAAGGAACTTGAAGAGACTAGGCAAGTCTAAATCCATAGAAATTGTTGTTTACATACAGTACTGACTAAGTGAAATTTGCATTGTATTGTGTTCGTTGTATAATTGTTGTTGTCTTTAATGAAGTCCTGATGACATTTCACCGGTATTTTTTTATAAATAATACGTAGATTTTCTGAGTTTTGGTACAAAAAACTACAACCATCCGTGGTACAAACATTAAGCAGGTAGCAAGACTCGGAGCCACACATACGAATTGACAAAGAAAAATTAATTTCCTTATAAACCACTCAGGAAAATAATCTTTGAAAATATTTTCTGAAGATAATATTTTGAGAGAGTAACAATTGCTTGTCCAATATCAGCAGCTTTCTTGAAAACATTATTAGTTAAATGGATGACAGAATGTACTATACAGATCAAAAATCCAATCACTTATGAAATTCAGTATTTAGGCCTATAAGTGATGTGATTGTGATACAGTTAGTCTTATCACTCAGACAAGCCTAGCAAGTGGCATTAGTGCTTTGCTAGCCCACCTTGTTGAGCTGTAATGGCTCTCTTTTAACATCGATCTCATAACAGTCACCATTGGTGTTATGAGACCGATGTTAAAGAGAGCCATTACAGCTCAACAAGGTGGGCTATAAGGCCAAGTAAAATAAATAACATGTTGCTCGTCCCTGCCCGCCTCGGTTTTGGCGTCCGCACCGATTTTTTTGTTATTTGTTATTTAAAAAAAAAAAAATTAAATAAAATAAAAAATAAAATCAATTTACATATTATTTATAGCTATTTCCAATGTACCCTTTATTTTTATTGAGCAGTTTCATCATCTGTCTTACATGTAGGCCTAAAAGAATAGCTATTGCAACGCATAATGAGAAACTCTTTACTTTGAAACGTTTTGCCCTTCAGGTTTGCATGCAACAGTTCTTTGCACAAGGACGCGATGCCACGCACACAGAATAACTTTGGAGCAACATCAAGAATGACTCTTTAGAAATAAAAACAATGCATCAAAATGGACACAGAAACACACACAGAATTTGAGGACATACAGAACATACTCATAAAACCATAAAACCATCTTCAAATACGATATGGCGGCCGTCTTAGACATGGTGGCCATCTTGAAAAAAAAAAAAAAAAAATGGAAATAACAAACAAGGACCTCCCTCACCAACTTTTTCAAAAAGTTCGGACGAGCAACATGTTATTTATTTTACTTGGCCTTGATCAACACCAGGGCCTGATGCTTCGTTCTTGAAAGGGAATATTATAAGAACACCAAAAAGATGTGTTTTCTCCAAGTTGGTAAAGGGCACCTCTATGAGGAAATTGTATAGTTATATTTAGAGCTTCAAGGAGCACTAAAGCAATGGCCAGCACGGAGGTAATTGCTTCTGTTGCCTCTGTGAAGTATCAGTCCTGCAACACCCATACAATGAAAGTATTTTATTCTATAGTGAAATGTTTTAGCAAGAGCTCATTAGTTTTTGTTGGATCAGAAACGAGTAGAAAACTTATCCTGTAGTTTGTTTAACCCCAACCCTTCAAAATCCTCTTCAGGAAGTTGTCTGATAGTGGAGGATTGAGGACTGTAGGCCCAATTAACAAAAGCTTATCACTGGGCCAGGTAAACCAATTTTATCCAAGTCCAAACAATTTGGTGTTTGGTGACCATAGAATGGAGGATAGTTGAGGATTGAGGACTGTAGGCCCAAATAACAATTGCTAACTGGGCAAGGCATACCAATCTTATCCGAGTCCAAACAATTTGTTTAGTGACCATAAAGTGGAGGATAGTGGAGGATTGAGAACTGTAGGCCCAAATCACAATTTTGCTTATCACTGGGCAAGGCACAACAGTCTCATCCAAGTCAAAACAATTTGGTGTTGGAGACCATAGAGTGGAGGATAGTGGAGGATTGAGGACTGTAGGCCCAAATAACAATTGCTTATAACTGGGCAAGGCATACCAATCTTATCAAACTCAAGTCCAAACAATTTTGGTGTTGGGTGACCATAGAGTAGAGGAGTGTAAGACTCACATTACACAGTGGACTAAGGAGCTAATGATTTAAACATTTTTTGTCAACAAGTGCAGTCCATCTTTTTCATCCAATCCAGTCCCTGCCTAAGGTTGTTCCTTAGTCCTCATCACATTTATCTTAACTCATTCTTCTTCATTGTCTCATAGGGCGCTCTATAAGCAACTTGTGGATGAAGGACCTCATGAGAACTTCCATGAACGAAGAGTTCATCTTCTCAAATCACAAGTCCTCCAGTTAGAAAGACAGGTACGGGCTCAATTTCATAGAGCTGCTTAAGCAGAAAATATTGCTTAAAAAGTTTAATGCTAAGCAAAAATTTGCAGGATGCCAGTCAAAGATTGTACATGAGAAATGGCATTTTGGCTGGTAACCATTTTTTGGTAAGCATAATTTTCTTGTGCTTAGCTGCTTTTTTGTGCTTAAGCAGCTCTTTGAAATTGGGCCCAGGTTATTGGAGACATTGGGGACTTCCTTGAGACCATAGAGGGAGAGGCTAAGTTTAAGTGCATTGTGTCTAAAACAATAGTCCATCCCTTCATTTATTTCAGCCTGAAACATAAAAGAGTTCAGTGAATTCCTACATTTGGTGCTCGATATGGGGCATGGTGGTACCCCCTCTATTGTGTCTTCATTGTGTGCTTGGAATCTCAGGAATTCTTTAGAGGATTTTAGGGGGGAGGGGTACTTCTTTTCAAGAGGAAAATAGTGTGTTAAAGTATGTGGGATCGGTTTGAATGCGGCACCAAGACCTAGGCAACAGAGGCTATGGCCTTGTTGCAACCTCTCTGTCTACCACCCACAAGTTACTAGACATCTCCCACTAGTCACTTTGCTCTTGGATCCAAATAATTCTCCACAAGTCAGACTTAATATTCAGTATGCATCACATAATAGATGAACAGATCAAACATTACGAAATAAGAAACAATATAATTTAACAATCTTTCCTTTTAGAAGTTGAAAATGTGTCTATAATTATATCATCTTTCTCTCTCAAGGTTTTACTGCATACAAATGCTCTGAGTTCACGGTCAGGAGTTTTGCTTCATGTGGAGAATGCTCTCCAATCAATAGCCGATCAATTACGGTAAATATTGACCAGTTTTGAGTTCAGAAAATACACCCATTCTTCTGGTGAATAGATTTGGAATCAGCTTTAATAAGAGGCCTGGTAGCACTATGAGCAAAATGTGCTCAGAATGGCTTATAAATCAGACAAATTTTGTACACTTGTAATAATAATAATAATATTAATAGTGGCTTCTTATGTAACAGTCAAATCTGTCACTCAGTGACGCTCATGGCGATCTAACATTATTACCCCTGGTCACTGGGCCATTTATTCCATTCCTTAAACCATCTCAGCTCCCTGGGGAGTATACATCCTGTGCTGCCAAATAATGTAGCGCAACAAGTTAAATCAATCACAAGAACCATCTCTACCCTCACAGGTACCCATGTACCCATAGGTAGAGAGAAGCAATTATAGTTGAGTGTCACAAGTGTCACGACCGGGATTCGAACCCAATGACTAATGACTCAGTCACCAGAACTTGAGTCCGATGCACTAAACCACTCGGCCACGACATGCCAATAAACCATTTTAAGATATGGTGGACACATTATAATTGCACTGTTTGGTTCGGGTAAATCTGTCTGTATACACCAAAACCAGATGGTGTATTCTTATGGTGTTCACCGTATCTCAAAATGGCTAATGGCAGATGAAACAATTGTGACTAAGGACGTGTCCGAATTGGGGGCTGCAGGTTATGATGTTGCAAAGGGTGTTGCTGAGGGCAGCCTATGCTACAATGCATGTTAATATGGTGATCCAACCGTAGCCGTAGCCGCCAATTAAGACACAGCCTTAGTCACAATTGTTGCATCAACAGAACAGCACAGTTCTCTGCTGTTGGATTGGTTTCAAATATTTAAATAAGTGTCTAGACGCTCGCTTATAGGTGACATCTCTGTGCACTTTCTTTGAACAATTTGATGTGTCAAGTTATTGCCTTTGAACCAGTTCAATCCAGAGCTAGAAAAGGTCAAAAAGTGATCAAGTTCAACAATACAGCAGCTGGTTTTAAAGGGGGCCAAAGTTAATGTTTCTATGTGCCTAAGTGCTTTGTGGAAAATGCGATTATATTACACCTTTAGTTACCTTAAAAGATTTTGCTTGAAAAGCTTGATTATTCTTATAAAAATGCATATATGTATTATTCGTTCAGAGAGTTACTAGCAAGTGACAACCAGGGCCCTACTGTTCCCATCCAGCGAGCTCAGCTGACTGGTTTGATCGAGACAGCAGAGGGCGCCAGGATAAGGCTATACAAAAATGTTGAGGTAGGCAGTGTCTGAATTGAGCCATCTTGGCTGTGGCTGCTGGCTGAAATGGCAATGTTTAAGCTCTATCCATAGCCACATCCAATGCTATGCATTGTGTTTATTATTACGTTGGTCACTCTATCCTCCCCCAAAAAACAAAAAATGATTCTCTGGATCCCCCCAAAAATTACCTGTGTAGGCACTTCCAGGACCTACAGACTTTTTCAATTTCGTTTAATTATATCCTTTTATCAGGATTAGCCATTTTGTTCCTGTTTCTATTTCCATGTATTTATTTCCTTGTTTGTAATTAGTTTTTAAGGTCAGCCTTTTAAACTAAAAAATGCTCTTCCAAAAATTCTTGCTGCATGTAAATAGGTTTTTTAACAAACATAAACATGTTTATTTTGATCATCATAAATTTTTATTTTCAAAGTTTCTCTTTCATTGTTTCATATTTATTTGTTAAAGATTCAACTCCCATTTTAAGATTTGATTAATAGGCTTTCGAGTCACAGTGATTAGGTTCACTTTGATAAATCCTGGCCATCATAGAATGGGCTTGTGTTGAAATTTGATAGTTGTTCTTGCTTTGATTTGTCAGTGTTACTTTTTTTTATTTCAACATCAGTAATGCATTTAGGTCTACAATGGTCCTAAGTGTCATAAGATTTTAAAGTAAACATATGTTGTTTCTTGTACTGTTTTTTGAAATCTTGGCCAAATAAATAATAATAATAATAACAATAATAATAATAATAATAATAAACAATACTTTTATTCTGCTGATTATTTTAACATTTTTGCAAATTTTTGACAACAATTAAAGGCAAACAACCCAGAGAGGCTATCTCGTCCGATTCTGTTTATGGGATCATTCCTCAAACCCAGCGCCGAAGAGGATGGAGTAACGCTTCTTGATGTCTGCAGTGGAAAGATAGACCACCTCAATCTGAAACAAGTGGTATGTTCAGAAATAGGCTGTGATATTTAGCAAGATTTTAAGCTTTGAGTGGTGCAGTTTGTAACAACTTGAACAATTTAATAGATGTTAATTTTGCATCGGGATAAAGATTATAATTTGTTTTCACCCTTACACCGATGTGTTTTAAGCACTGTATACTAAAACATAGGATTCGAAACGCCTCTAGCCACCGGGCTAGCTCGGTGGTCTAGTGGTAAGACATCTGCTCTAGCAATGCAAAGGTCATGGGTTCGAATCCCACCGGAGTGATTTGACTGGGTTTTTTTTTCACAGAACTCGGGAAAGTACTGAGTATACAGTGCTCAATACACATTGGTGTAAGGGTAAAAACAAATTATAAACTTGATCAATTGTTGCTTTTGAGAGAAGAGAAAGTGACTTAAGATGTATTTTGAAGTGTGGATACTTGTAGTTATTGGTTATTGGATATTGATTATTGGTTAGTGGTTAGTGTCTATCAATCAGTCATTGATCAGTATTGTAAAATTGTTGATGTTTGACGATAACTTATTGATCTTACTTTCAGGCAAAGTTGGAATCCAAGCTCTTCAGCCTGCACAGACAACTGCATGGCCTCCACCAATCACTCGCAGTTATGTGGTCACATGACCATCAGCCAATGCAATTGACCAATCAGCACCAATCATTGGCTGCCAAACAGAGGTTATCTGGCCTCTTGGCCCAGTGCCAGAAGTCAATTTCTGAATGTTGCAGTGATTTGTTATCCCTCTCTGTTCTAGTGCCATCGGCTCCATGGGTAAGAATTCCTCATTGAGTTCTTTAAAGGGATTTGTTTCAATCCTATATAGTTGTGTATGTATACCGTAAAACCCTTGCTCTATGATAAAACTAACCCGTGAACATTTCATTTCAAAGGGTGGAAGCATTTTTGAGATATTGCAGAAAAGCTGGAGCGGTTATGTCCACGCAGGAAGAATAATCTGCAATTGTAATACACAATCTGAGAAACTTTTCTGACAGAAACGCTTCTCAGATTAAATTTTTGTTGGATAAAAAACTGATATTTTTTTTTCCATAGCCACATTACTTCAAAGTAAAATGTTTCTCAAAATGCTTTATACTATCAGAAGCTTCTTTTCTTCTTACTAAGTAAGTTTTTATTGCCATTAATTTTATGAGTAATTACCAAACGTATACAGACCCTTTAAGTTTTGAACTTTGTTTCTTGTACACAAAATAATACATCCGATGCGAGGCTGGGAGGTGATTATTTGAGTGTGTTGTTTCTTTTTCCGGCAGCCATTGATAACAAGGCCAGTGAGTGCTGAGTTAAGCTTGGAGTCTGTCATGTCGGCTCTACCTAATTTCCCAAAAAGTAAACAACAACAGGTTGGTAAATAATTGTTTGGAGTTTTTGAATCTGACCCTGCCCCAGCCCCAGCCCCCCCATCCTCTCCCACACTCCCTTTTGATTGCAGTTTCCTAGTAATTAATCCACACTGCATTTATACTTTCATCTTATAATCTAATATGTCAAAATGTTTGTCAATGCTTAGAACAACCAACAATGCTATTAAAACAAATCCAAGATACTTAAATTAAAATGAACTATGCTATGCTGACACCTCAAAGGGTTATTTTCTAAATAAATACAAATTAAAGTTTCAAATTTGAGTACAATCATACCGTCACCATTTTCACTAGGGAAGTATGGGTTAAAAATTACTAAAAAATTGCAAATCGGTTTTGGTACAAATTATTGGTTGATTCATTCTGTTAATATTTTCAGCAAGTTTCAGGATCTATTACGTACGGTTTTGTAACACCAGCATGACCAATGTACCAGTACATTGGCCATTTTGTGTTTCCACGAAGTGACGTATCACAATGCCACTTTGTCCAATATCCATTGAAACAAATAGCGCTGGCACGAACTTCTGCATTTTCATGAAGTGGCAGAACTGTTGCCCTATTGCAGTTTAGCATTTTCACAAAGCCACGTATGCAATTTTACACACCGCCCGTTCTCACAAAGTGACGTATGTGTTTAATATTTATCAACTCACCAAAATAGTTGCGAGATTGAAAACACAATGACAGTTCTGTACTAATAAAGAAGTCAGCTTTATTTTGGTGTCAAAATATTGGTTAAAAAATAGTAAGCAGTCTCCAAAACAGCAGTTTGAAAAATGGTTCAACTTCAACCGTGATTTTCTCCGCACGCAAGAGTTTGGGCTGTGGTGCACCAATACGTCAGTTCGTGGCGCGGGCGAAGATATTGTAATATCTTATCACATTTGCTTGGAAAGAAATGAAAGAAGAACCTTTGTGAAGATTTTGTTTCTACAGAATTTCTTTTCTCAAACTCTCCAGGGGAAGGCCTGCATAGAGGCGTTGCTGAAGGCATGCAATTATTCCAGGAATGTGGCTAAATTGGAGGTGAGACAAAGTGACCATTTTATTTGATATTTGCAAGAAGTTGACTCCAGTATTCTTCTTTCATTACTTTTATTTGTATGGTTTATTTGATTTATTTTCCTTTGCTCTCTCTAAGTTTACTTTTCAATTTTGGAAGCATTTGGGCATTCACAAATCAGTAAAGAAGTGAATGCAAGTTTTCTGTTTCAAAATTCTTTTGGGGGTATATAATAATTTATCTTTTATTATGCTACTGATGACCTGGGCCAATTTCATAGAGCTGCTTCAGCAGAAAATATTGCTTAACAGATTTATGCTAAGCAAAAATAAGCAGAATACCAGTCACAGATTGTGTATGTGAGATGGGATTTAGGCTGGTAACCCTATTCTGCTAAGCAGAAATGTTTTGTGCTCAGCTACTTTTTGTGCTTAAGCAGCTCTATGAAATTGGGCCCTGATATAATGTTTGGAAATTATACACCCTTCCTTTTTCTCTGCACCCTGTCGTTACTTTCAAATAATAAGACTTGCCTTCAGGTAAAATGATGTGGGATAGCGAGGTCATCTTGTAAATTTATTTTTTTCTTTGCTGGCTGCCTTTTTTTCTCTGCATGTATTGAATTGATGCTAGTTTTTTTGGTTAGCCTGGAAATGCCTTTATACTTTATATTTGCCTGCTGTACACCTTGCATGCATGTAGGCCAAGGCTAGTGTGGAAGAGCTACAATTTCATCAGAGTGTTTACGATGTACAAATCAAGTACATGGAGTCATTATTCACGGCTGTCAGGTAGGGATGACTAGAGTCAGGTTTTCTAGCAAACACAGTAAATTGGTTTATGTTTTGTCAGAGGGATTTTGTGCGCATACATACACTTCTTTCAATGTGGTAAATTAAATGAAGAAATCTTGTGTTGGGGACATAATTCTTTAGGACATTTTGTTGTGGTATCAAGTTTGTAATCTTAAAAGTAAGCTTACCAGATTATGGTTAAATCAGTTTGTTCGATTATTATCAGTCATGTAATATTAAATATAAATTGCAATATGTTAAGTAAACTGTACAGAAAAATACAGCTCTTTTTAAGTTAAACAAAATTGCTTAGTTGAAAAGTTGAATCTTTACAAGGCATCTGCTCAGGGTCCAATTTCGTACCTCTGTTTGAGCAGAAAATATTGCTTAAAATTTGTCTACTTGGCAAAAATGATCAGGACACCAGTGACATATGGAACATAGGGGTATTTTGGCTGCTTACCTTATTCTGGTGAGCAAAATCTTGTTGTGCTTAGCTACTTGTTGTGAAGACTTAGTGTTTTTTTGAATACCTTGTTAGCGGATTTTTACCAACTCTGTACCATGTACAATGTAGTCGTGTTTATTGACATATTGACAGGGTGGTCAGTTGGCATACTGGTATCTTGCTTCGCCTTCCACCTCTAGGACCTGCGGTTCAAATCCGGTCTGGGGCACTATGTGGATTGGGTTTTCAGTCCCTTCCTAATTGTGTGTGATTTTGGTGGAATAATTCTCTGGGGTTTTTCTCCCACATCTAAAACTAAAACTTCCTTGTCTTCTGTCCATGGGGTTCTTGGCTAGTATAGTGATTAAGTTGGCTTTTCTGAGAATCCTTGGCTTCACAACCAGAATTTAAAAAGAAATGTTGTTATTTTTCCTGTACAGAGAGGCATATGCTGAATTTGAGAAGAGCACTCAGACGCTACTCTGTGACCCTCTAAAAAGTAAGACAAACTCATATAAATGTTACTCATACCTATGGTTATTCCGCACAGATTACTCTGTTCAAATATTGAGGTATTAAATCTCTGGTTCTTCTCGAAACATATTCCTTGCTCTATGCTCAAAATTACCACTTCTTCCATAAAAAACTATCATTGCTGCCTCTTCTGCTTCTTTCCACCCATACACTCTTGCTTTGCTGAAATGTTGAACAAAGAGCCATTCCAACAGCTTTATTCCACTTACTGCATCTCTTTGGAACTCCTTGACTGGTGCATGTTTCCCTCCATCCTACAATCTAGACTGTTTTAAGAGGAATATCAATTCCTACCTTCAGCTCCCCTGAGTTATTTTCATCTTTAATATTTGTCTTCTTGTAGCCCCTTACAAAGAGTGGCTTTTAGCCTTGTTTGGGGCAAACTTGCATTGAAGAATTTTTTTTTCTTCTTTTTTCGTAACTGTCACCCACAAAGGACCTCCTTCTACCTTGTACACATGAAACGTTTCAATCTGACTTACATTTATCTTTATATTAAGGTTAGATGAGTACAAAATAATGAATAAATTTGCATACATTACAGAAATCCTGGAGGAATATTCCACTTTGAAGTCGTCTGCTTCAGAAGAAGCACTCAGGGAGTTTTTGACGACTTTCAAATCACATTCAGTAGAGGTAAGTTAACCAAGATGGAAGATCACCTCGTTAGGAGCTCTTCTATAATTAGCTAATCTATTTAACTCGGCCTGTTAAGCATTGACCAATCACAACCACAATTGCTTGTCCAAGAGTTTGACATAATTAAATCCTGATTTATTAAAAGAATAGGCGGTCGGGTTGGCGTAGTGGTATCTTTCGTCGCCTTCCACCTCTAGGACCCCAGTTCGAATTCCGCTGGGGGCACCATGTAGTTATGGTTTTCAGTCCCTAGCTGATTGCAAGGGTTTTCCCTGGAATAATTCTCTGGGGTTTTCCTCCCACATCTAAAACTGAAACTTCCTCCCTTGTCTTCTCTCCAAGGGGTTCTTCGTAGAGTGTTGTGGCCGAGCGGTTAAGAGCATCGAATTCAAGTTCTGGTGGTTAAGTCATCAGGGTGTGGGTTCGAATCCCGGTCATGACACTTGTGTCCTTGAGCAAGACACTTAACTATAATTGTTTCTCTTCACCCAGGGGTGTAATGGGTACCTGCGAGGGTAGAGGTTGATATTGTGTTTGAAAAAGCCTTCGGAGCGCCACACGGCAGCTCAGGGCTGTATACTCCCCAGGGAGCTGAGAAAGATTAAAAGGAATGTTATTGGCCCAATGACCAGGGCACTAATGTAAAGTGCATTGATACGTTTATTGTAAAATGCGCTACATGTATATAAGAACTTGTTATTTACTTGTTATTTATTCTTAGCTAGTATAGTGATTAAGTTCACTTTTCTTCAGAATTAATAAATGAAATTAAATGAAATTATTAATATTATTATTATTATTTATTTTTTATAATCCAGCTTGAAACAGTCGTTGACATCTTAACCATCAACAAAGAAGAACCCTCCACTGGCCAGGAGGCACTTTCCAGTTTTGGTACCGATTTCTTCACCTCTATTGATGCCCTCATTAAGAAATGCTCTGCTGAGAGAGATCAACGTGTGGAGGAAATTGAAGAGGTGAAGAAGATGAAGGAAGATCATATGAAGCATGGCCTTAAGGTCTTTGAAAGACCGAAACCCAAGACGGGACCAAAGAGTGCAAAGGAGGAGTACAATGAAGCGGTTGAGGGCGTGGAAAATGGTAACTCATCTGTGAACCGGAGAGATAGTACTACTGAAACAGATTGCAGCGCCAAACCACAAGCAGCTACATCAGTCAGAAGAGGAAGCTCATTGTCAAAGTCTGGCTCTGAAGGCTCTGTACAAGGAAAGAATCTCGCAGTCAAGGATGATGCTGATGCCAAACCAAAGAAGGGACCGAGGGTCATAGCAAAGTTAAGCAGTTCCAAGGACCTGGAGACCGTCTTGAAGGAAACAGGCCGTACTAAACCACCTCCCACACCCAAAAGCATCCCCTCATCGATAAGAAAAGGATCAGTGGGTGACAACGGCTCCTCATCAACACCTCAGTCCCGTATACCACGCTCGGGTAGCCAGCCCCGCCTTAGCCTTAAAACACCATCCCCCAGGCAAAGCCCTCTATCCAATAGAACACTAGAGGGCAGCAAACAGACGGGTATACCAAAAAGCAGAGAAGGTAGTTTATCACGCCAAAGTATTGGAGGAACGCCAAGATTTACAGGGGAGAAGAATAGGCTAGGTCAGAGGTCACCTGTGTCTAGACCAGGACCTGAGGGTGGCACTTGAAGATAATGCCGATGCAATTTTAGTCCAAATAAAGTAGTGCCTTCGAAACTGTTTCTTAAACCGCAATGAATTATTTTATAGCAATAACAAAAGTATATCATAGAATGTATATATGTCCAATAATATCTGTGCTTCAAAATAAGAAAAGGGCCATATTTCATAATGCTGTGAACAGACAATCCTTTTTTAAACAAAATTCATTTGTGTGGCCAGTAACCAAAAAGATAAAATTTCCGTACATTCCTGCTGTTGTATGCAACTTTTAATCAAATTTGTGCCTTTAACAACTCCATGAAATTAGTTTGCATTTGTTCTAATAGATTGGTTGTTCACACGAGAAACCTGGTCAACTTACACATTAGCGATAAACATGTGGAAAGATGGAAACAGCTTGCAACACTGACATATATTCAAGGCATTGTGAAAAGCACATGGCTTGGAATCGAACCAATAACCTCATGGTAGCAAGCCGAGCAGTCCAGATAGGAACCCTGCCCTCTATTGACTTACATATTGATTAAAGCACTCAGACTATTGCAGATACTTGTAAAAAGTGACACAGGCAAACACACTGTGAAAAGTGGGTAGATCAGGGTTCGAACCAATAACTTTATAATTGCAGGCCAAGCAGTCTAACTACTGTGCAATGTTGATAATATTTGTATTTAGGTGCAAAGGAAGATTCTAATTTGCTACCATTGGGGGTGGGAGATGATGTGCCTTTTCTATTGTTATCAAGTATTAAACCACAAGGGAATCTGAAATTTAAAACTAATTTAGGGTTGAACAAAGACAAATTGACTAGAGTGGGACTTGAACCTGCGATCTCCATCAGTATCTGCTTCCAAACTTTCTCTCAACCTTCCTTTTTTCAAGCTTGTCAATCTGGAGGTTGCATGTTCAATTTCCACTATGGTGAATTTGTTTTTGTTCAACCCTAAATTTTCTATTGTTATACAGAGTTTCTCTTAATCTCTTAAAGGTCTTTCCAACATAGGATTTCCAGCAGTATCTGCTTCCAAAACATTCTCTAACCTTCCTTTGTTTAAGCTTTTCAATCCGGAGGTCGAAGGTTCAATCCCTACTTAGGTTGTTTTTGTTCAACCCTAAACTTTCTTTTGTTAGACAGAGGTTCTCTTAAAGGTCTTCCCAACATAGGATTTCCAGCAGTATCTGCTTCCAAAACTGTCTCTAAACCTCCCTTGGTTCAAGCACCTTCTGCAGTGTACTCTGAGCAATGACAGGTTGAATAAACCGGTCTTCCACGGAATATTTTGGTCAACCATAGGTTTCCAAGTACATTGCTTTAACGTGTGAAGGGAACAAAATCACACTCTTTAAAGGTGGGTGGTCATCACTTGGTTTTTGTCCATATAATGCTTATTTATAGGCAAAAAAGATACAATAAAGTCACCCATTAAGAGTCACTTTTTGGCCTTTGGAAAATTGTAGGTAGAATATTTAACAATTTTCTAAATTTTCAAAATGACTGCCATCGCCTGTTGGTCTACTTTTTTTTTTCAAAGGTCAAATCTGCAATTGCCCTATAGCCAAATATCTTCCTCATGACATCTGTGTGCCAAATTCTATTCTTCTTGTATCATCAAAGGCACAATCCCATCACCTACCTGCCGTACTATAACAGAAAAAACTCAAAGAATCTGAGAAAAAAGCTCATCTATAACAATTCCACAATGACATAATTGTTTGCTTTAATCGTCTTCAGTTTCATCTTCTTGAAATAGATTATTTTCAAATGAGAGTAATTACACTTTTACAGCATGATTAAATTTTGGCTAACATAAAATTGTTTTTTTTGTTTTTTTAAATCTATATTTCTTTACGACTACTCTGTGTATTAAAAGAGATATGCATTAATGAATTATGCTGTAATATTTCTGATTGCTATTAAATAATAGAAAAATATTTCTTCTATTAGATAACTTTTCAGTCATGAATCTCTTTCTTCTCGCGGTCCATCCATCATCTCGCCAAGTCAATTTGATGTATATTATTGGGAAAGTAGTCTGGCCCCTTTTCTGTAATATAAAAATCAGTAGTCGTGACTGTTATGGTATACTGGCGACATGACAAAGATGGTGGGCACATTTTTCGAAACCACAGTTTCGGCTTAGGCTCCATTGCAGTTTTGTAAATGTGCACTTTTGGTGTGGGACTTCAAACAGGTGCATTGTGCTGATTAAATAGCCGAAGCCAAAGTAGTGGTTTCCAAGTTGGCCAACGAATCCATCTCACATGACATCACAATAAAATTCAGCAGCCATGTTAAATTATTAAAAGCCGAAAATACTGCTTTTTTCTGAGCGAACATCAGCCTTTATCAGTAAAAGCTCCAATGCATCAATGCTCATTTTGGCTGGTAACCTTTTGTCTGCAAAACTTGTAACTTTCCTTGCTCAAAAGGTTTGTGATATCGACTGCTCCATAACATTGGTCTTGGCAAGTCAAGGGGGGGAGGGGGGGTAACCGGATACAAGATGACAATAAAAACAAAAATACAAATTAATTTTAATTACATGCAAGTCAAATTTTCTCACAGAGTGACTGCAATCTGTTAACGTTAATGATCCTCTTACTGTACTCAAATCAAACAACAAATCGAGATGTGAAAAAAATAAATTTGTAGGATGCAAAAGATTACCTCATTTTTCCATACATGGTTATGCATTTTGTTGAAAAAAAAGTTGTACAAATGACTAATGTGGATCTCCTTCCTGGTGCAGCCATTTTCTTTTTCTAAACTCCAATTCAAGCCGTTGTAACCAAACCAAGGTTTGAAGAAAACAAAAGTCAGGTACCCCTTACTTTATTGTTAGGATTAATTGTCATGATTTATGTTGTATACAAGGAGCAAGACATAGATGTTTAACAAAGATTTTAAGTTTTACATTTGAATTTGGATATGGCAGGAGGAGGGGGGCAAAAGCATAGCATACTGGCTTCAAAAATTTTACAACTACAACTTTTTTGCTTTTTCCAAATATGAATCTGTTAAACTAGAATTCAAAATTTCTCTCTCACACCCTGACCGACCACAAGTTAATATTAATACTCTACTTTTGGGGGAAACAAAAAACAAAAAACACTGCAACAATAAATTTTATGTATAAATAAATCAAATAAATCAAATAAATGTGGATTTCTGTGGAGGTTTTGCTCTCAAAATCCTTGTGCAAATTAAAGGCCCATGTATAAAATTTAGCATGGTTGATTTAACCGGTATCTTAACGGTTTAAATTTAACACTCGTTTTCCCAATTTACAATTTAAAGGGTGAGCAAGTGACAATAAAAATAAAACAAAACGTAGCAATATAACGGCATGTTTGATATTTACAAGTGACGAGATTGTAGTAGTGTGAATTAGGCCTAGTGTGAATAGCTTGGGTCTTGTAAATCTGGCAATTATTGTTGGTACTTTTTTTTCCTTCATCAAGGCCGGGATGGAATAGAGCCTTATGCAAATGTAGCTCCAAGCATGCTAAACACAACAAGCAAAATGCACCAACGTTAGGGAGAGTTTGTGGAAAGCCAGAATTGCAACCGAATGGTGTCATGCTCAAATGCTAATATTTTATGCAGCCATGTTCATAAAGCTGTTAAGCACAAAGTACAGTAAAATCTTGCTTAATTGCTAAACTGGTTTCCAGCCAAAATACCATGCAATTTACACTGCTCATGACTGGTTCCACGTTAATATTCTGCTTAGCAAATAGTTTTTTTCTGATTGACAGCAGCTGAATGAAATTGGGCCAAGTTTTCATTGCGGTTGATGCAATGTCACAAATCAAGCCTCTGGGCGGACGTCCAAGCTTTTCGCATGTGAATATACAAAGCGCTAATCTTACTCTTGATCTTAACGTTGACTTAAAACGGAAACTTCTACAACACGTCATCTGACGAACTTAACGGTCATGCTGGATGTATGGCTCCAAAATAACAATACATTTACATCATACATGTACCTTAAATATTTACAGAAACGTAACTATGTACTAAGAAGTCCTTTACTTTTACCGTACAAATACAAACATGGGAAGCACTGCTACATGTAAACACTGGATTATTATTCACACAAAAATAAGGTCATCTCCGAAATATCAGGAATGAAGATTAAAAATGAAGAAGAAATAAATGGCCCTACTATTTGTTAATATGTATTCCATACTACTGTAACATATTTAACTCTTTGTACAAGTTACACCAGTATGTATATATTTTACAGGTTAGATTATGACCAAAACTTTTTTTGGTTAAAGGAACAATTCTTCTTCATGATTCTTTTACTAATTGTTACTAACTTGTAAATTTTGGGCACAATTTTAGTTTTTCTCTTATTCAACCGTTTTTAATGGGAACTTGTCCCAAGAGTTGAACACATTTCTGTCATCAACGTGCGTGTATACATCAATAGATATGTCAACATACTGTTCCATAAAAAAGTGTTGTTGAACTTAACAAACACGATATTATTACCTAAAATGGGACGATTAGAAATCTTATCAAAAAGACAAATGAAAAAGGACCATAAGTTGCCAAGTCACATATGGGCATACCTTAGTTCAGACCCATCATATTTTCCAACACTGTGCGGATTTCTTAATACTGTAAAGACTTTATTAACCTACATTGAAACAGGGTAAATTTGTTAGCTTTACATGAATATTCAAAGGTCAGAAATTTCACTCTTTGAGGTGTAGAGCCACTTTTCCTTGGCACTTTTCCTTTTCAAGATAATTACGGATATTTGTATGGAGCACAAAGATCAGGAACAAAGCAATGGTTAGTCTTTTCTCCAAGACGCATGCATTCATTATGTACTTTTTACATGGACAATATCCAACTATAGAGGGCTTTGTGCATATACTCACACATCTCCATTAAAGGTTAAGTGCAAATGTGTAACAGTACAACGATAGTAACGTCTTGTAACCAAGACTAGGCAATGGCAGCCCCAGTGAAATTCCAGACCTTCTGTTGCGACGATTCAAATACTGGATACGAGGGAGTTTTCAGCTGCTTATTGTCAAGTATCTACATGTTTATATTCCTACTGGCTGTAATGTTTATTGCAAATAAATAAACATAGTTCTCATTACTTCTTAATGATAAAGTTGACAAGTTCAAACCAACTTCAGCGCTGAGACGTATTGGGAAATGTGTTACAAGGGAAGGGGGCAATGTCATTCAATACATGATTAGCCTAGCCCTGGGTCTGATTTCAAAAAGAGCTAAGATTGATCTTAACGGTGTATCAACCATAATTGCTAAGCAAAGTGTGATGTGACAATACAAATCACTATGGTAATATTGACAGCTCATCTTAATAAATCTTAGTCCTTTTGTGAAATCGAGTCCAGGGGTTCCATCTTCAACCAAGAGGATATTTTATCCCCACCCTCAGAAACAAAAAAATCTACAACTTAACTCACTCATGTGGCGATTCATGGTTAAATTCATGGTCATAAAGAAGCAAATAAAAAAGCCTACCCGTTTACGAGAACATTGTCTTTCTATAGCTACTATTTATCTTCCTCCAATTGGAGATGATGGAACACTAGATGGCAGCAGACATTGTGGTTAATTTTCCATTGATAGTTCCGAGGATGTGCACATTTCCGAGAACAATAGATAGTTCCCACTTCCCACGTCACACCATGTAAAGTCGACCAGCTTTACGGGCATTTCTTTATCGCACAACTATGCATTATACGTGAATACCGCGAAAGTGCACACAAGTTTTATAAAATTCCTTACATGACTGGTCTGTGAACCACTTGGCTGCTTAAAAAAATTTGAGTAATAATGGTGTGTTGTGGCCGAGTGGTCAGACACTGGAATCAAGTTCTGGTGTTTCTGATCAGCAGAGTGTGGGTTCGAGTCCTGGTCTTGGCACTTGTGTCCTCAAGCAAGACACTTAACCATTATTGCTTCGTAAAGCCGTTGGTCACGTGCGTTGTTAATTGCATGTAAAAGAACATTGATAAATGAATGTGATTGCCCGATGTTTCTGGCAGTGGCTGCTGAGTGCGCCACAGTACCTTGTGAACCCTTTTAAGGTGCTACATAAATTGGCCTAAAAATTCAAAAATTTCAGACCTGTCTTAAAAATGTAACTCTTTATTCAAGCGCCTTGAGTACCTTATTGGTAGATATTAGCGCTATATATAAGACTCCAGTATTGGACCACTTGTCGCGACCCAATGCCAAAACCCAAGTGCCCGTAAAGGTGGCATCTATTGGGAGCTATCTCGTAGGCATCCCCAAAAGTCTTTTAGTTTTCTTGAAATAATTTGAACATGAGTGATGACATGTTGTTTTCAATCAGGGTTGCAGGCTGACTGCAATTAGCCTGCAGTACATGAACCACAGTGCTCAGGTTAGTTTGTCATTTAAATGTTTTCAATGAAATTTGTCAATGTGACTTTTCCTGTTCCAAAATGTGTTTACATGGTTTCAAAAAAAAAAGATAAACCGTATAAGCATACCTCTTAGGCAAAAGCTAAGTGTGGCTGCCTTAATAGTTAAACCTGCTGAAAATGGACAACTGGTTATCGTACCAGCTTATTCCTCTAGGTTTCAGGTTTTCAAATTTTCACAGGTTTGTTATTTCATGTATATTGATCACACAAAACATGAACACTGTCTGCGATTATTTTGTCAGCTTTACCAATCCTGTATAATACCTTTACGACGAATCTTAGTGTTTAAGGAAAATGAGTTGTCAATATCACCATAGTGTATTGTGACATCACACTTTGCAATTAAGATTGATTCACAGTTAAGATCAAGCTAAGCTCTTTATGACATCGAGTCTGGTTTCAGGAAGTAGAGGAGATGGTGTGGGGGAGGGGGGTACTAAGGGAAATCCACTGCAGGTATGTACAGCTCTGGGGAACTAACCCACTCTGGCAACTGCCCTGTGGTATCACTTTAGGAAGTTGAATCCCAAGGCAGTATCTAACGGCTCTCTGGGCAGTGCAGGTTGCGGCTCTAGTGGGTGGAGTTCACAGATTTACGGGTGGTGCCAAGCTTCCTGAGCCCCATTGTCTTACAAACCCAGCTGGCTATGTCGACCTCTTCCGTTTCAGATTTCCTGGTGAAGGGGTGAACCTGGGTTTATGAAATGAAAGAGATAAGATTTGAAAGATGTTTGCACTTCTGGGTAAACAAGAAGGGTAATAACTTTGGCCAATTATCACTTAAAAGGAAAACCATCCCAAATCTTCCAACATTTATCCCAGATTGAATTGAGTCAGTTGTGATTAGACCAATAACCATAGGATCAGGAACACATGTCTTACTGACTACGATGGTTTGAAGGAGTTGAGTTGATAAAGGAAAAATATCAGCCAAAATGCTGAAGGACTAAGGGTTAAATTTGAATTTAAGACCGAAGAGTATCAGGTCGATACACACGAATTGCGTGCTGATACGTGCAAGTTTCGGCCGATACGCAAAAAAACAAACCCCAAAACAACTTGTTTACTTATTTCACAAAAATCATAAAGATAAAACCATTTAGAATGCTCCAGATAGCACAGTAGGGCTTTTAAAACCAAAGATAAACACCAAGTACAAAACATTCCAAAGACCTCCTTTCAATTCAGAATCCTTTCGGCCAAACTTCAAAATTTGGTTCCAGAATGCACCAGTTTTGAAAAATCCTGGGGAGAACCCTGCAATCTTTACATAAGAACTGCCGAACACCCGTACAATATTTTCAATGAATGTGTAAAGCACAATGTACCAGCTTTGCTGATCTGAAGGTTGCTTTGGAAAAGCTTGCCCCCAAACCATGTGGTAAGGAAACACTGCCTTTAATCTGAGGACTCCAACATTAGTACAGACTTATGACAAATGGCATCAGAACACTTCTGCCTAAAAATTTAACCAAAATGAACTTACCAGAAGATTCCTGAGCTCTGCTCTTTCTTGTGGATTCTTAATTAAGCTGTTAAAGAAGAACGATGAGAGAGGACAGATTATCTTAAAGGGTGTGTACAACATTGTAAGAATGAAAATATAAATGCTCACAGATTTGCACATAACTCACATGGTATAAAGATGGTCATGGTACAATGTAGAAAATTTCCCTTGAAATA
>JAJGQC010000295.1:0-25000 GCA_021014325.1 Plazaster borealis
TACAAGAACTGGTGCACTATAGTCGTTCTGAAAAAAGACACTCGTCTGAAAATCTGTCATCTGCAAGGCAAGAGTGCTGCTATGATGAGCACAGAATGCTTTGTATGCAGTGGTTACTGGTTCAAAGTTTTCTCTGTAAAAGCACCGATTTCGAAATGTTGTCAAGAGAAACAAAACATAAATCTGAGCTATCATCAGCAGTGATATCCCGTAATTCCTGCAGCCTTCTCCATTTATCCACCAACCCTCCGTCAAACCTTCCACATTCCCATCTTAATAGTCTTACCTCTCTACTATCTATCTAGGTCTCTAAGCCTATGCATCACATTCGGTTAGCAACTCATTTATCTAGTTATTCACATATATCTTTCTTTTGGTAGGCCTACCGGTAGTCTTTTGCGTCTTTCCTCGCACTCACTTCTCCCGATCGTCGGAAATTAAGAAAGTTCTCTAACATTTGATGTCGCATTTTGACTGTTATCAAAGAGCATTTTCTCTACGCTTAAAAAACGTCTCCGGTTAAATGTAGCCTGACTAATACACGGACACTTTATGGCACTTCGTGTCCATGGCAACAGCCTGGCGATTTTCTCCATCTTAATGGATTTTTCTTGTTTGATTCCCCCATGATTCAAGGCCAAACGCTTGTAAACGACGAGAAATTAAATTAATAGCGGAGAAGTATCTTTTGTAAGAGGGGTAAAATTGCTTCAGTTTGCCGCAATCTGACAATGGGTGGTAAGTGCGTGCCACACGAAGAGCTTGCCCATGAAACACCACGTTAAGGTCTGCTTGACCATCCATCAAAGCAGTGGGTGATGATGTCAACGAGACAACGTCTTGAAAGAGACAACTCTAAGAAGGGACAATCCTTGCCAATGTTCTTATCAGCATTCAGTCTACGCTTCAAGTCACATTTCCTTCCCTATACCGTTACAGTGAAGAAACCACAATTTAACATTTCTGTCATTGTGGTTTAGAGATGCACTCAATTAGTGGAAGACTTACACCCCCTCTCCCTCCCCCACTTGCCTACCAGCCATGGGACGCAAGGGCGGTGTGTTTCCTGCTCTGCATGTGGGAGGTAGTCCATCCACTAGTGAATATCGTCACTTGAGTCAAGTACAATAGGGAAGTGAATCATAATGTATAAACAACAAACTGAATCACGAACTAAAACAATCTGAAAAACTGAAACCACTTTCGTCATCACAAAACTTCTTCCGTCACAACCATTAAAAGTGAAAGGGACCAAAATATTTCAAAATTTACGCAATATTACCTTTAGACAAATCTCATTCAAAGTTGACGTTAACTTTTAGAGAAGGTTATCATTTCAATTTATTTTAAAAGCTTATTCCACTCAGATCAAGTATTGAAACGAGTTTTCAAATTGAGTTGAATCTTGGGTTTGAGTATTAAAACGAGTTTTCAAATTGAGCTGAATCTTGGGTTTGAGTTTTAAAACGAGTTTTCTAATTGAGTCGAATCTTGGGTTCGAGTATTAAAACACATTTTCAAATTGATTTGAATCTTGGGCCCTTAAGTATTAAAACGATTTGTTTTCAAATTGAGCCGAATCTTGGGTGTTAATAATTGAAACGAGTTTTCAAATGTGAGCAATATCTTGGGTTTGAGTATTGAAACGTGTTTTCAAATTGAGCCGAAACTTGGGTTTGAGTATTGAAACGAGTTTTCAAATTGAGCCGAATCTTGGGTTCGAGTACTAAGACGAGTCCTTAAGTTGAGTTGAATCTTGGGTTTGAGTATTGAAACGAGTTTTTATTAATTGAGTTGAATCTTGGGTTTGAGTATTAAAACGAGTTTTCAAATCCGAAGCCAAATCTTGAGTTTATCATTTCACTTTTTTTTAAAGAGGAAGGGAAATGTCAAATCTAATTTTGTGATGTACTAATTTTTCAGTAGATAGTCCTCATGTGAGTGGAGAAAAATTTACAAGTCTCTAACCTCACGGTAAAATGGTGTAAATTGCCATATTCGATAACATTCATAGGAAAAGTTAACATCCAAAGTAAACATCCAAAACATCCGATGACATTATTCTGAGAAAAATGGGTCTGTACATTTTTGTACGGGGATGTTTTGGTTCATTCCTGACTTTCAATGACATTCAATCAAAACTATTAATTTGACATTTTGACCCACAAAATATTCCTCCTTGGAATGTGAAGGGCCATTGATGTTGTTTTTGAAATCCAAAGACGTCATGTTTCAAACTTTGCTCAGAAAAAGTCAGTCATGAACAGAAACATGTATTAAACATCGATCACAATTCATTAAAACAAAACGATTGAATCGACGGATAATGTCCACGGTTGTCAAAGTTCCTCGCTAGAAGAACATTTCAAAAAGAATTCAACAAATCGTATATCCTCATTTACTCTTTAAACTCTTTAACTAAGAAAAAGTGGTCTCTTGATCGATTGAGGTTTAGACATCGCCCAGTCATGGCTCTTGATAATTAGTCTATTCTAATAAGCGCCAAGCACCCGTTACTAATGAACAGTAAACAATCTCTTAAACATCACCCGTAATTGTTTTATCAACTCCACCAAAGACACATCTACTGAAAACTGAAAATAATTGGTCTTATCAAGCGAGAAGCATCAATCTGTCGAGCTTTGTTGAGAGTAAGGAGGTAATTTGAACATCATGGGGCTGTGATAGACCATTGAAGGGCCCAGTACGAGGCTTGTCAAGTGTCATCACTCAAATTGAGTAAAGATGGAAGAACAGTTTCCTACCTCAAGTGTGTGTTCTACTTTTTCTGATGGCCTGAAGTCATTGTCTTATGCATACATTGAGAGACATTGATGATCGATTGAGTTGATGTTCAATCACCCGATACCGATATCTGAGCTTGACTTGACGCTCCGTATAACAACGGCTCATGAAAAAGTTATGGCATATTTCCGAATGATGTTTTGTCTTAGTACCTACATGTTTATTAGTCGGTGTTGTAATAGTCTGTTGGTGTGGGCCTACAAGATGGACATTGTGGGGTGATTTTTAGGTAGGAACTGTACTTATGGGGTGTTTTGACATTGTGGGGTGCACCCCACAATGTTTTTAACAGAAAAGATTAAAGAAAAGGGATCATAGACAACACCTTGGGAAAGCCCACAATGTCGCTCTACTAAACATGTCTGTTTGTATGTTGTTTGTCTGTCCGTAGGTATGGGAACAAAAGCTTTTGCTTCACCCTAGGCCTAAATATTGTCCTGTTTTGTGATTATTTATTCAACTTCCGTGTAAATTGGTTTGCCACTATATAGTTAATATCATGTACTTTAACTTTAACGATGTACACATGTAACTTCGTGGCAACATTGAAATAAATCTAATATCTATCTATCTACATGTATGTCAAACCTGTTTACCTTGTGTCACATTTTAGAGACTGACGGCCTGAAGAATTTTGGCAAAACATGTCGTCAAGAAGCAACAGTTAGTAGCAACGTAACTGTCTAAAATGTTCAAGTCAAAACGATATTACTAAAGTTTGACATTATTGGAGGTGTTTATTTTTTCAAATGTAATATTAAAAACAAAATGACTTTTTGTACAAATTTTCGACAGTCTATGTATGCAGTGCCCCAATGGAAACCCAGTTTTCACTGTTCAGGTATACACTGAGTAAAGTGATGTAAGAAATGGTAAATATATACATAAATAATTGACAGTTTCGGCACAGCAAGCATATCGTAATTTCATGTTTTTAAAGAAATCTATGGCAATTGGAAAGATACATGTTGACAGGCTTCGAAAACCTGAACAGGACTCTGACATAGAGGGCTTAACACCAGGGCCCAATTGTTATGGCATTGCGAATTCTGCATTCATGATTCTATGGGCTGGGTAAGCAGCGGCATGAATAGTTCCATTGGTTTCCCGCCACAGCGAGGATGGAAGGAGCTAGTCAGGTTCTGCTTGTATATGATAATCAGCACTGTGACTATCAATGCGTATTCAAGAAACCCGACAAAGATGGCCTTGTTGTTATCCAGCTCTGAAGGCTGATGTTTATGATTAATATGACGACGGTACGATGTGTATATTTACATTTCGTAAAGTGGTATTAATGAAAGGTTTAGAGTGACACCGCTGGTATTATTCCTACCCGGTGTGTTTCATAGAACAAAGATTATAGCGACGTATGAGCGTTTGGAACCCAGAGGTGCAACAACACTCACCAGTCTCCCCGAAGACTGACAACAAATCTATGTTTGAGATAAGGATATACAGCGGTCCTTTAAATGAAATCTCTTCCAAATATTACCAGTAAAAGAAAAGGATCAAACACCCCATGGATGTTGTTTCTGAACATCCCTCGGGTGAACCTACAATAGAGTCTCTTTTACACTTTAAGGCAACGCGTGGGTCACAAACTAGATCAGGGTGACGATGGATCTCCTCGCACCTCCCCACCCGGTCACAGCTCTCTTTATTCCCTCTATTCACTCTGTCGAGAGGGCACTGCTCTTCCTAAATCCCGTATAATTTCTCAGGCGACTTGGATAATTTTCCCGTAGCCGGGCTGTCCCAGGCAGTGTTATTTTATTCTTAGGGGTTGGTTTGTATGTGATGACGGGGTTGTGGTGATGAACTCTGAAGACACATTTGCACCTAATTCGTAAAAAGGCTAATCACTGGCAATACGAGCGGCCGTTGATTCTCTGGAGTTGACGGGGTCGTTTGAATATTCTCAATCAAATCTAGCCCTATGTTGTATCAGAAGTCAATAGGAGTTTTGGAACTGCGGAAGCATAACACACTAAAACACTAAATGTTGTTCACGAACTATGCTGTGGTAGATCAACTTGGCCGTTCAAGCAGCAGCGTAGCCGGGGTGGAGGAGGGGGGCTTGGGGAACGTGCCCCCCCCCCAATACAGTACCCCAGGTGTCCCCCCCCCCAATCAAGTACCCCCACGTGCCCCCAGATATATGTAGTGCCCTCACGAAAACAAGACGATTGTGCTCTCTGAAGTGCCCCTTCCAAAAAAGTTAGCACGACAAGACTCCACCATTGAAAAACCTGGCCCTGCCCCCGCCCCCTCCCAACTGAAACTACAATTTTCCGCCTGTGAAAAAAATCCTAGCTGCGCTGCTGTGTCCAAAAGACTCGATTTAAGCTTCCTTACAAGAGTACCGGTAGCTAGAAATTTGATATTTTCGATAGTGATGTGTTTTTCTCTTTTAAAGGCACTGTACACGTTTGGTAATTGTCAAAGACCAGTGTTCTCACTTGGTATATCCCAACATTATGCATATAATAACAAACCTAGTGAAAATTTCGGCTCAATTGGTCATCGATGTTGCAAGAAAATGATGAAAGAAAAAACACCCTTGTTGTACAAATTTGTGTGCTTCAGATAGGAATAAAAACTTCTTGCAAGAAGTTTTTATTATTTTAGTGAGAAATTACCTCTTTCTCAAAAACTACGTTACTTCAGAGGGAGTCGTTTCTCACAATGTTTTATACTATCAACCGCTCTCCGTTGCTCGTTACCAAGTCAGTTTTTATGCCAATATATATTTTTAGTAATTACCAAATGTGTACAGTGCCTTTAAGGAAGCAGGCTATGACTCTATATGAGATAAAAATTCAACCCAAACTGTATCCCAATAGACCAACCTTATAGCCTCCAAGAAGTCACCGAAGTGTTGAAAGCATTATGGCATAAAATCAGGGTGAATGGGCTAAATCATTTTTACTCTCTGAAAACATGTCGACATTTATTGTCCACTCTCGTCAACTCGCTTTAAATCACACACATCAATACAGCATTCTATCGTGGCTTTCTATAAACATACAAAAACAAACACTGAAACTACTGCTGCTAAATTATAATTGACACTTATTTCTTTTCGAAAGTCCTTGGGCACATTATTTCCAATCTTTCATACAATTTCCCCCAAGACAAAATCTGTAACATCTCTACAATTCCTTTCGACATGACATTCCACTGTCCAACCTTCTCAGTTACTCAACCCCAACGTTGTCACAACTTATCCAAACTTTCTTGGCATTCGAAAGTTCACCCGTGGTAGATCCCCCACCACTCAGCTCAAATTGACTGCTTGTTTAGCAAATTAGTCCACCACTTATCCAGCCTGTGACTCCCTGCCGTGTCTTATTAGCGTAGTGTTAATCGTTTTACGAGACGTTAATAGCGTGCGCGCGCCAGTGAAATCAACACGGGTACAGAGAGCCTATCAACGGGGGGCAGTTTGCAATCTTGGCCTCCATATGCCTACTCAGAATATCACAGAGTTGTGCCAATTGTCGTTACTCGACCATGCAAGGATTTGATTTGAAACAATGCAGTGATGATTTTAAGCCGTCGCACTTAACTAAACTTAATTATGTCAGAGAAAAATATTTGCATAGCTAGCCATTATTTGAGTCAACTCCGAGCGGGAGCAAATTATAACTGTGTCTATATTTGATCAAATTTGAGTACCATTTGAGCGCTGTCATTGTGAAAAATTTAATGAAGGGTGTTTTGAGTTTGTCATTTGTCGGCTGTAGTGTTCTACTTTTTGCATCTTACAGAGGGCCATATTCCAATTTACTAATAGGCCTAATCCATTCTTCTAAATAGTCAAAAAATGTGTTTATGTTTTTATAATTAACATGACCTGTTCAAACCAGTTACAATGTTCAATCTTGAACCTGAAATCTTATGCCTCGTAATTTGTTATTAGCAGAAATCGCCCGCGACAAAAGTCAAGTTTGAAATACTGAATCTTTGTAAATATTTTGTAAATTTGAAAAAATTCTAGCCACGAAATTTAAATTGAACAGACATTGAGGATACCTGAAATTATTAAAATCATTATTGACCAAGCATATGAGAATCATTTTCATTGCATTTATTAAAGCTTAGGCTAGGCCTAGGCCTAATCACGGATCTTGAAACCATGGAGCTTGAAACTATCCACATACAACAAGTATGTTTGTGTTAACATTCCCTCAGAACAAAAACAGGTCCCAACTACGTAAACTTTCCTTTACGATGATTTGAAGTTACTCAAACGTTTATCAGTTTTCAAGAGTTGGTTCAACAGGTGAAATCCAGATCTTTCAAGATTACTAATTCCTAATAATATTATTTAGGCCTATTTATAGTTTGCGTCCGTATGAACCTTCCCGCAACTTCACATTGGCGGGTTACCCACATCGTAAAGCCGGGTAGAATACAGCTTCGGTAATCACAGAGAGATCCGAAAAGTCATCTTATGAAGTCTTGGAGATGAAATATATATAACTTCGTCATAACAACGTCTTACAAGACACAAGTGGTCTTAGGCCTTGATTACATAACGGAAGGAAGTGGCAGTCCTTGTGCAATGATCCCTCTTCACTCCACCCAGGGAGGAATTTTTCCTTCCTCTATTATCCACTTATCTTGTTGTGTTATGTACGTTCTTTAAATTAAATAGCGCCCTCTGTCAGACAGTTTCTGCCATTTAGGTACAAACAAACAAAATACTTTTGAGTAAAAGGAATTAGCCGTTTTGAGATATGGTGGCCACTACCGTTTAGCAGTTCACATGTTTGGCTTGGGTGTGTATACATTACAGATTTACCCGAATCAAATAGTGCCCCTAGTAATGTGTCCACCATGTCTTAAAGTGGCTTCAATCCATTTCGAAACATGGTGGACACATAAACCGTTTTGAGATGGGAGACACATTACAAAGGGCGGTTTGGGAAAATTTGTCTGTGTACACCAAAACCAAACATGTTCACTCCTTAAAGTATCCACCACATCTCAAGCCCACTGCCAGGCTACAGGAAATGTTGCTCACTCTATCGTGCAGGATTATTCCAATTATTATATAAAGGGAATTCTACAAATCTGGTTGCAGTGCAATCTTGCAGAGAGATCGAATCGTTGAATCATAATTTCAGTTAAGGGCAATGCAAAAGCCCATTCATTCATTCATCCATTCATTCATTATTTATTGATCACATTGATGAAACAACGAGAGATTCTTTGTCTCGCCGCGCTTTGCAAACCTAAAAAAATAAGTGTTTTTTTAATTTTTAAAAAGTATGTCAGAAACCCATGAATGTATCGGTGCTTATGTATATAACGTCGTGTAAGTGGTTGAAGATAAAATAAAGAATTGCAAATAATTTTTTTAAAATTAGGGGGGAAAGAAGCCTGCAGTCATAGCTTATGTTTCAAACTGTCCATTACATAGTACAACAGCCGGGGTTGGCGTTGAAAGACATAACTATCCTTGAAAATAATGATTTTGTGATTCAAAGACGAATTAAATGAAGACAGGGTCTTAACAAACAGTCAATTCTGTGTCGTAGAGCTACTGTTGCTCTATAACCACCAAACAATCTCGAAAACAAGGGACTAAGCAAAGGAGGTGAAGTACAAACGCACGCTACTTCTTTTTTTGTGTACGTATAAAGCTTATTTTCAGAGTTAAACAATCAACACCTTCCGTATCTATAAGAAGACAAACAAGTCTGCCAAACCCGTGTTGCGGAATCTTAGAATCCACAACACAAAGCTAACTTGCACTGTTTGCTATTAAGCACCAGTCCTTAGCTTGGATTGGCGGTTCTACGCGATAATCCAACCGGGCTAGACATGGTGACGACGGTCGGTAAAGTTTACCTTGTGGAGGGTTGGGGGCGGAGGTGAAAACTGATCTTCTGGTAGTTTGGAAAAGAGATCGATAGTGAAGTCACCAGTTTTTGTACATAGTAAAGTAAATATCAAGAAGAAAACAGAAGTTTGTGTGTTGAAAAATAGTTGAAGATTGGACTTACTGCCACCTCATTGTGAGAACATTAATTTCACATATGCCCCTTTCCTGGTACGCTATGTATGTCTAACATTGGTAACACCACAGTAACACCACGGTAACACCACTGCAATACCATGGAGTTTGACATAATAACACATGACTTCAAATTGTTTCAAGTTTTCAAAATTACATTACTGACATTAAGCTCTTAGGTCTATTTTGTGTAAAGTTGAGACCAACAGGTATTTGTGATACGGTAGTAGAGTAGGTTTATAGCTCTATGGTTCAGATGGGTTCAGCAACAGAGAAATTTGTTTCAGTGAGCGGATTTTGTTGTGACCATTTTGACTGACGTGAATTGTGCACTTTAATGACAGCATACCATTTATACAGTCCCTGTCTCCTAGGAAGACAATCTGGATTTCTGGCTGTAAAGTCCCAGAGTTAAAGGTGTGAACAAGGTGTGATATTGCCCAGTCCCTGGGGGCTCGCCCTCCGCTAAGACGCCTCTTTTGATATCAAAGCACAAAGACTACCTGCCGTTCATGGTATTGTATCCCCCTTGGAAGGCTCGCAGGTTCCCCCATCCACAGTAAACTCACGTCTCTCACTATACAAACTCACCAACAGAAAGTCAGTTTGTCAACGGCTGCCTATGTAAAAATTTACAACAAAAGCTGTTGTCCAGACTCTCTTTACCTTGGCCAAACTTATGAGAAAGACAGTTTGACTTGGGTTGATTTAATAATGTCAATCAAAATGAGGCTGTCTAAGGGGCATTTTGAAGCAATGGTCCGTGTAATTAGTTAGTTAGAAGTTTTTAAGTTTGGACAATGCTTGGGGTAACAGTAGCTAAACGGGGAGGAGGGGTAAATTCTTTGCCTTTGTGTGGCAAAACTTTAAGCAAACTGCAAAGGAATTGTTTGATTTGTTATTTGGTTCCGGATTTATTTCAAGCTCTGAGGGCCGAGGTGATGTTTTTGTGTTTGTCCTTTGGTATTTGGGCAATTTCAGGATGCCAGTTTTTGTGTGTAGGAAGGTCCAATCACATGCACAACACTTCTTTACCAGTTAGGGAAACTCATTAGTCGTGCCCAGTTGGCCCCTAGTGATCAGCAGTGCCAACCCAAACCCTCACTCTAGCCTCTCCTTTTTATTTAGGTGGCGAGTGTCACTGACTACAGACTCCCTCATCACGAATCATGAATATCACACAGTAACTTTATAAAGGCACTTCCCGCTAACTCTTTTTCTCAGACTCTTCCAAACCACGTCAAGGGAATTAAATTAGTTGCATTTACTTAAAGGTGTCATACAGGAAGGATACAAAACATCATTGTTTAATTTTAGTCTGAAAGCTTACGGATGACGAAGAACCATTTTTCTGTGAAATATTTCCGTCTGAAATGGAGGCATATTCGAGAAAACAGTATGTGGGAAAAAATACCCCAAACCAAAGACATTAACAACAACAGCTGATTTCGGTTGTTACAAACAAAATCAAGGACAATTTGCTTACATGCCAAAACTTGTGCATGGTTTTCACTATTTTCTCCTGACCCACCTAACGGATTCAGCCCAAGTTTTAACAAGTTTGTTATTTCATATATTATGGTTGATCACATAAAACATGGACACTGTCTGCGACTATTTTGCCAGCTCTATACCAATCATGTATCTTTAATGACAGTGGCGTAACCAGAGCATGGACAGGGGCGGGAGGACAATAATAATATGTTCGATTTATGTAGCGCCAAATATAGGACCCCCCATAACCCTTCCCCCTCTTTCCACCTCCCAAATGAGATCGAACAAAATACACAAATGAATGGTTCGACACATAAAATAGCACCCCACCTCAAAACGAAAATGTCTGGTTAAACAACCCTTGCCCCCTCTCTTTCCCCCTCCCAAATGAGATCGAACAAAATGCACAATTAAATGTCTGGTTATACGCCGTTGTAATGACCAATAGTGTACGCCCGATTTCCCTTCGTTTTGCCGATTGAGTGGATGTGAATCTGCCCTGGATGCAATCCATAGGAAGTAGGTTCAACTTCTGAAAGACCTCCTATTTATTGCTTACGAACAAAGGTGGTGGTAACCCTTCATCATTCTTAGATGAAAATCAAGATTTGCCAAGATGGTTGCCTATAAATCAGTAAGGATCATCCTATACCACATCTGAATTTAGCCATGGCAGCTGCCAATAACAAAATAGCACAACACTTTGTGATAAGCATTTGAGGAAGAAGTCACATCAACCGATAGACCCATCCCAACGGTTCAGCTTGTTTACACTATGTGAAAACAATCTTAACAGCATCAAAACAACCAAATTAAACACGTTCCTAACGCTCACAAGCCAAGAATTTCACGTTTTCTTCAGACAAGTCCCCTTAACTACCAGGAGCAACATTGGTTGCGTAGAATTGTTTCATCTTATTTATTACAACTGATTATTGCCGATGAGATTTACTCTAAAATGTATAGTAAACGTTTCTTAACCTTCTTTTAAAAAAAGTAATCCGGATACGGTTAGGAAATTATAGCAAATTGTCACCGCCCCACCCCCCCCCCCCCCTACACCACCTTCTACAACATTGAAGACAATGACAAATGCATTCCTTATCCAATCTGCACAGTTCTGTTAAACATGTTAAGTAAAATTACAACTGGTAGTTTTGTTTAAACCGTATAAGAAACTGTCGTGACTGCCTAAAGAAACAAGAAAGAGAGAAACGTCGAGATGGCGACTGGCATGATCGAAACAAAAGCAAAGTATAAAGATGACACATCGAAACTTTCCCCCCGCTTCGATTACACCCCATTCCGGTGTCGACACGCGAGTAGAAATAACAAACCCTGGCACGCTATCGGTCTGCAGCAGCACCAACATGCCTCGCTGAGTCCGTACCGACTGTTACCGATCAAGGGTCCGTCGCTCCTACCGTCTCAATCGGCCCCAGCCAGGCGGGGTTTATCAGGGAGGGCGACCCATGGGCCATCTGGTGAGTTTCGGTAGCTGACTCTCTGGCAGGGGTCGGACATCTGTCAGGTCCTAGAATATGTTGCAGAAACCATCCGCCGCTGGAAAAACTGTTCTTTTCATGCTTCGGTGTAGCGCTGTTTCATTAATACAACCATACCCCCGTGGTGTTGTGAATTCTACCGCTAGATTTCGCCTGGCTTTTCGCCTCTTCATATAAGTGTGTTAACTTTAAAGTAATGCACACACTTAAGGATATATACAAAATAACAAAACGGCATAAGCATCCAGACAACAGGTACCCACTTTGACAAAATTACACTTTGGATAAGAATTATTCTACGGGTGAACTTAACTGGTTAAAATACCTACCTTGTAGGTATAAATATACCAGTATTCAAATGGTGAAAGTCAATTCCCGTTCGAGTCACATCAAATCAGATTAGAATACCACGGGGGAAAATATAATTCACTGTGGTTGTTAACCTGATGTTATTCTGACGTGTCGTGGCAGAGCGATATGGCTCATCGAACTCAAGTTCCCGGTGGATGAGTCACTGGAGTGTGGGTTCGAGTCCCGGTCGTGACACTTGGCACCTTGAGCAAGACACTTGACTATAATTGCTTGACAGTGCGTTATATCCTCAATGATTACTGCGCGGTACAAGAATGAAAGAAAGAAAGAATGCTCATTAGACCATAGGCTTTCCATACATGCTGAAAAATGGCTCCAAACAACATTCAAACTATAAACAATGACAACGAATGATTGTTCTCGTTGAAGTGTTTCGAAGTTGGGCTACAGTGCTGTCATCGTTGGACAAAATACAAACGCATTTCTTGTTTGCTAAGCTTCAAACAACATCTTTTAAAAACAACATCTTTTAGGAATGAGGTTTTTTTTAATGGCCTCACGTTTTGACCAAAAAATAGTGTAGGCTATACTTTTGTTACAGAAGCAGTCAGGCGGAAAGAAGTGAAAAGAGAGAAACAAACAGCTCTGAGAAGAAAGAGATGAAGAATGAAGAAGGAGACAAAAGGGTAGTGGGAAGTGGCTGGTTTAATCACGAAGAGGTTGAAAACACAAAAGACAAAATCAAATGTGGAAAGAGAGAGAAATCCAAATTAATTAGTGAGAGAGACTGAAATGGGAGACACTGTGGAAAAAGGAGAAGGCAAAGACAAAAAGTTATTAATCATTGACATTTCCTTCTTGGATGTTCAGACCATGGGATTGAATGGTCTGGAGGCGCCTTATTCACAGTTTCTTCCTATACTCAGACGAACAGTCGCTCTGTGGTTACATAGTGCCTCAATGCCCTGTAAAATCATGTCAGAAATGGAGTGATTAGGAAGATTGAAGTGATGTCCGTCAGGTGTGTCCAGCTTTTTGGTGTTGACGTGGATCTATGACCATAAAAACGCCTATTGAGTGTATAGTTCTTCTTTTATGTTATTGGCCATGTATTAGATAGAATAGATTCGTGGTAGTGCAGGTGAGGTGACCCTTGTCTTATGGGTGGTACCACAAGCATGACTGGTGAAGGAATCCAAAGGAATACCTACGATCCAAAAGTTTGTTTGTTTGTTTGTATATTGGACAATCTCCACGGAATTCTTTATAATACAACAAGTGGACAAAAACAGATAAAAATACAAGAAGGGAAAAGACATTTGAATCTGATGAATTGTCGAGGATAACACAAAAAAGCTAAACAAGCTTATTTCCATTGTGGTCCTCAAAAGGTCAATGCCCTTCATGTTTCACACAATGTTTGGTATCTCCAAACTCTAATCTCAAAGATATCTTTATTGAATCTACTTCTTATCGTAGTCTTATCGCACTTTAAATCTATTATGCATTCAGTAGTCGTTGTGTATGTTCACATCAATGAATACATGATGTGGCTATACATCGGTGCTCAATGTACACTTCGTGATTCATGTGGTCAACTTACCATTAGATTCACCTGTAGTATGTCTATACTTGCAGCTTTAGATATTAACACTTTTGTAAAACATAGGCCTACCAATGTGACTGAGCGCCCGAAGAATTAACTGAGACTACAGCTTTTCAGTATTGGGGGCCTACTGTAACTACGTCATTCCAGACATTCATGTTATTGCAGGACAAAAGCCTGTCCTATTATCATTTTATTCGGAGCTTTAGAAAATGCATCAAAATAATTATTCTTTATTCGACAGAAACGAAGTATACAATGCCTTATTGTACATTGCACGTTCACATGGGTGTGTATGCAATGTAATATTACATGTCTTTGACTAAACAAAAATAAACAGCAATGCTTCATTGCGGAATAACAATAAAAACATCACTGACGTCACAAAGCGACACAGTATACTGATTACCAATTGGTTTTTTTGTTTTTTTTCGTTTTCAGGTTAGTTTGAAAGCTTCAAGAGCTGTACTTTTTAAACTACGACCGTTGCGCAAAATTGAAAATGTTTGTTTCCACGAAGTTGCTCACGCGTTCCATTTACCATTGTAATGATGCCATGATTGCACTCTGCTAAAAATAAACAATTTCACTGAGTGACATAATTCTTGTGTATTGTGGGCGCGCATTTTCACAAAGTGACACACATGTAACAATGTAGTACGTTGAAATGTGTATAGGCCTAGAAATGTGTCACTTCGTGAAACCTGTTTTGCTGTCTGTTGGTTCCACGTACTACGCATCTTTTTCCCTGTAATGCTAATTAATTTTGGATGAAAAACAGTCACAAGCATCAAGTGTCCACTAATGGGAAAACCAGTAGAAAACACTCATAAATGTTGGAGGATAGTGGTGTTTTAATTAAAACATGTCCATCTTTAGACGTTGTTTTCTTCGATTGTTATGTTTTTTTTTCTCCAAGTACCTATAATGGGTGTTAGATTATGGCATCACTGACGACTAGTGTATTTACTGAGTTACCAGAGAGGCATTCGTGATTAATTTGTCATTTCGTAATACATGTTGGCATCTTTGATATGGTCTACACCCATTCCATCTGAATGAAAAAGTATTCATCGATGTTTTGGGAAGATTAAATGAATTCCTATTTTCAATTTTTCAACAAACACACTGTACAAAACAAACTGAAAACTTCAGAGGTTACGTTTAAAGGGAAAACAACGACAAACGATGTACGTTTTGTCGTTTGTTTACGTTCATATCGGGTTTATTATGTTATTTCGATACGCATCAATCGTAAAAAGCAAGAGTGATATTGCAGGTCTTCAAAAAATTCCCTCAACTTTGACAGTATTTCAGAAGGATACACCTCTCTTGAGAATTGATACTAGTGTCAACTTCATATCAGTAAGCTTTTAGACTAACTTACACTCCTCTGATGACCAAATCCTCAATATTTGTCTTCAAGAAGAGAACTTCCTCCCCAGTTTCAAGAAACACTTAGCTTTCCGAACTCAAATCAATCCTTTTTTGATACAACAAATTTGTGAATACAATCACGGGAAGATATACATTGTATAAACTTGGGTTTTATACAGTTGGATTCCCTTTAAATCACCAGGAGAACTGACAATAAACATGCTGCTTAAAAAGCAGGACAAAAATGTGGAGTCACGATCTTAAGAGAGCGGCGAGATAGTCTGTCTGTTGATAAAGTTCACCGAAGGCATTGCACCCCAAATACCATAGCAACCGTAATATCATTACTATGATCATTTAACTGTTTGGATTCAACTGTCTAACCGAATACTTGGGTTCCATGGAGATCAATGTTTCACTCACAACCCAAACTGAGAAACAGTGGAAACAGTATTTATGTCTAAAGTACTGTACGAATAATGAGTAATTACTCTAATTGTAAGTGAACATGCAAAAGTAATCATTTTTTTCTTGAAGACCGTCAGCTCATACTAATCGAAACTTTAGAGCATCACCAGCCAGTTTTGAGCAGCATCCGCTGAGGGAATACAGCTCTATAGGGCTGGGCAATATTTCACAAGGTGTTAGTGTATGGAATAGCGGTAAAATCGACTTAAAATTTTAGAAATAAAAATTGGCAGTTTCTTTCACAATTTCATTTAGAGAATTTATATTTCCCTCTATAATCTAATTCTAGGCTAAAAATCACCTCTTTGAAATTGATTTTGTTCCCTTTCCTTTACCCTCTACCAACCGTGGACGATCAATCGACTTCTCCAAACCCCAAGTGTTCCTTGACTCTTTCATTCTGGTCTTTGTTCCGGCTGCAGGCTCCTTGAAGACAGTCCATGCTAAGGCTGAACCCTTCACTACGCAGGCAAAACCCTCTGGTATCCAAGCACAAAGGCACTGGGAATTAATCTTCCCCAAAAGTTGTATACAGTACAAACCGCACAATAATCTCTTGCATCTCCAAGAATTATCACCGCAATGCTAGACAAAGACCCAGTAGCAGCTCTTGACAAGTTCAACAATGGAAAGGCCCCAGGGGTCGGGAGGTCTACGGCACGGGAAATGGATGCTCTTGTCCCTTGTCTGCTGTGGGGTGTGCCTGGGGTTGTTGTAGGCCGTCTGGTCTGTTTTCCCGTACTGCGCCGTGACGTTGTGACGAACAGCAATGTCCCAGTGACATCGAGTGTTGTTCTTGGGCTTGTATGAAGCCCCATTTTAGATGTTGAGGTGTTTCTTTAGAAATCCAAATTATAGATCAGGTGTTTCTACTGGTGTAGTGACCCCATGGATTATTATCGCCAGATCACTGTTATTAAATTACTGCATTCACACATTATTATTGTTTGTGCATTTTGTATGTTTCAATGACAATTAATAATAAATATACATATTTCGTGTTGCTTTGTTCTTATTCATATTTCTTTAAAAATATGATGTCTAATTAATTAAAAAGATAATAATAATGATTGTGTCCTCCATCTTTGATTCCAAAAAATAAAACATTCAGCAAATCAAACTTGATTATTTGTGTATGGTTCAAGCTGTCCTCCGTTGAACCCAGAAATAATGCATGATTTTATCTTCAGACAAAAAGACTAGATTTCGACTAGCGTAACATACACAAACTGAATTTAAATAACCCGGGGGTCTTGGGCGAGATATGTCGATAAAATCACCTCCAGAGGTTGGTCTTATAAGCTCCGTTAGTAACACTTTCATTCTCTTTGTCCAGGCTAAACGTTAAAAACAACAGCTAGGCTTTATTGGCAATAAAGGCCCATTTCTGGTCATTATTACAGTCTTTGTGTGGGTCTAATATCATAGCGTAAGATCGATGGGTCTTTATTATTGAGTCGGAGGATTGCCAGGGGTACAAAGTCACCCCATTGGGGGTTTGCCAGTGGTATAAGTCACCCCATTGATCCAAAGTGACTTCCCCGTGACCGAATTAAAACCAAAAATCCTATAAAAAAAGATCAGACATGGTGGTATAACATTGGTTATGATGGGGGGAAATTAACGACTGTGAGTTTATTTATTATAAAGTTGGTATTTATCTCAAAAGCCCAGTGAACTTTTTTGTCAACTTAATAGATGATATCATGTCAGAAAACTGTAATTGAATACAAAATAACAATACAAGTAACATGCTAAAAAAATAATAGTATGGGCCAGTTATAAAATGCCCAAAATGTTACAGATATAAAATATTTCTCCAAAATGCAAGCACTTTCTATGAAAAATAAATCGAGTTGGCTATAAATTATGATCTTTCATGAAGAAACATTATCTTCACACGGATTAATTTTCCTGACACTATGGAGTATGTTACTACATCATTTCCCATTGAGATGGTTGGTACTCGACAAACCACAATAATAACTGCAATATCATTGAGAAACTATCATCCTTATTACCGAGAGAGGGCGCACCGCAACACGACCACAAAATGCAGCCAGTGTCATTTCTGAAGCAAGACCCACCACAGAGCACGTAGTATAAATCCATTTAGTATGCAAACCATAGAGGACTTTATCCAAGCACAAACTAAACATTTCAACAAAACTGAGTAACCTCCAGTTGTAATTTTGATACATTTTCTGAGGTCAACTACTTAAAGTAATAAAAACGTATAATCGATCTTCAATGGATACAATAATGTTTGGAAGTTTTCTTTGGAAGTTAATTCTTAAGCGCTATGTCACGGTGTTGTCTGCTCTTTGATGCTATCGTACACGGTGTGTGTATATATACACGGTGTGTATCCAACAGCAATCTTAGTCAAACTAAGTACGATATCATCATGTATTATCAAGTAAAAGGAAACACAACGACAAAATAATACGCTAATGCAAACACATGCAGGCGTTTGACCAAACATGGGTCCTTATAGCCAACACCAAACCGGCTAACAATCAAAGAATAATGTTAGGAACAAAAGTGTGAAGTTTGTTTTGAGGTGACAAGCTGTTTTGTGTTGCTTTAATAAATTATAGATCAGTCAACAAGATAATGATAAAAATGGCTTTGATGATGGCAGGGGGGAATGCTGAACATGCAACATTTTTGCAGATCACACATGTACTACGTGACAGCCATTGTCCTTCTATTAAACAGACCAAAACGAGTCTGGAACGAGTCCGTACCGGTATGGTGTACACGAGGAACCCGACTGCCACAGCGTGAAGAAGGCACTAAAATAATTCTGAAACAGATTTGAAGTTGACAAATTCTAATCGGCAAATATTACGTTTGCACCGGATCTAGAAAGACAGCAGCACCCCGATGCAGTAACATTCTTAACGATTTACTCTACAAAGGCTAAATGAGAACGTCTCAGAATTTTGTCGGCTTTCGTTGAACATTTTTACAGTCCTTTTGCAACATGACAATTATAAGTGTGTGGCCTAATTTCTTTGATCATCATGTTCAACTTTATTTTCAGATCATTGAATGTTATTTAACATAGAACCAAAACCTCACAGTTCCATGTAGCCTACACCATGAAACAAAATGTCAAACTATTTCCAACATGGCTGACAAATGTGCCAAGTAAATGATAGAAAGGGCGAGCGAGGGAGAGATGAATGATGTCATCTCATCTCAATTTGATAACAAGTATTTTACAGCTTTTCAAAATTACATTTTGAGAAATACTGAAAGAGTTACAAAAGGCTACTAAAGCAGTAGGCCTACGTCTATTTAGTGCTATCTTTAGAGCCTATGCAGGTCTGTTTTGGATAGCTCTAGAATTTCGAAGAAAGATAAACTTTTAAGTTTTATCATAAATTCTCCGGATAATACTCATTCGATTACTCAATAACTGTTTAGTTGCTTTATCTTCAAGTTACCCCCTGGAAAATGTCACTCGGATATTTATTGTCCAACCTCAGTTTAGATCTTAAGAAACAAGTAGGATTCCACACGACTTTACAATAATAGCACTATAGGTCTATTGTCTTTTGTCCTAATTTTTCTTTAAGCTGATAAAAGTATTAGAGAAGTTAATACGCGTGAATATTTTCTTTTTAGATTTGAGCAGTTGTTTTCAGGTCATAACTAAGCAATCTGTTGGCATTTCTTTGAGTTGTCAATGCTTATGAACTTGATGTACATACACGTATAGCTGTAACAGTAATAGAAAGCATAGCTTCTGACCATGGTGTATGCGCCGTAGTCTACGGACACGAGCGAGGCAGCACGACTCACCGTCCGCCGCTCAGCGGGGCTTCACATCCGTTAGTGATAGCTTACTACGAGGCGGTCGCACTCGTCGTACTACGGGCACATCATTTGACTTTCAGAACAGCAAAGCAGCCTGAGTCATCATCGGGTGTGCGTGTGGCTAGTATCGCTCGGTCTTACACAAACAAACGACCAATAGGCAACCGTTGTTTCCCCAAGAGCAGTGTCACGTGCTAGATTCATTAAAACGCCTGACCAATCACAGGTGACTTGTTACTTAGCAGTGGACGTTTCGAAGCTGTGTTGTGTATCTATCTATCCCTTCAGTTCAATGAACACTACCGGCTCAGGCACGGGTACGTAACGCTACTACAGTGAAGGAAGACCACCCATCCAGCCTGCATATAACAGCCCACCGTACCGGTGATGTAAGGTGTTGTGTTTTTTAGGGGCTGGCTCTCGCATGAAAACAGAAGACCGCAATTTCGTGTTGCTCATCGGATCATTTATCGTTGTGCTCCTTCCAAGAATGGTAGTCTCCCAACTCAAGATGTTGTAACTAAACCATTTCCAATATTGTTGTGTTACACCTTTGGAACACCATCCTACACCAAGTTGTTTGGCGGTGTTCCGCGCTACTTGGCAAGTATAAAAGTAGTTTACATTTCATTACAAGTTTTACAGTAAACACTCGTAGAATACGTGTTTCTTGAACTGAATCCGAACCAAATATTTGCCACCAACGTCTTTCAACCTGAACGCTTTTGTGGTTCTTTTTACACGGATTTTATACTGACGATCAGCAAACTACAGGGAAAGGACACTGTTGGTGTCACCACCAACACCCCCTGGAAATAGGTGTGACTTCGGACAAGACTTTGACCATGTCAAGTATTACCCTATCAGTTTACCCTTCGGACCAGCCCCCGGAGAAACGCCGGGTATCTTGCTGTGTAGGGTGTGGGGGCCAAATACAGGACCAATATATACTTCGGGTTGCCCCGGATTTAGAGTGGCATGCGGCTTGTCTCAAGTGTGGTGACTGTGATGCCTATCTAGATGAGACGTGTACGTGTTTTGTACGGGACGGCAAACCATATTGCAAGCGAGACTACCTCAGGTAAGCCAACAACCCCCCCCCCCCCACATTTCGATTACATAATTCACCCTTTTACTTTTAGTTATAACTTATAGTTAACTTATAGTTAGCTCCATAAGAATAAACCAATACTCCATGTTTTACAGATTTAATCAAGATATAGTACTTTGCAAACTTTCCCATTCAACTAACTTTTTTAGTGTAGAAACTTTATCAGACAGACTGTAAATCATGTTTATCTGGACGGTGATCCATCTGTAAATACAACATGTTAAACCATTTTTACACGAACATCTGCGTAAAAAGGTAATCAGAAATAGCCCTTATCGCGTAACATAACTCAAAAAAATGGTTGATGGTTTGCAAAAACAAGACTTAATATTTTATACTTGAAGATTAAAAGTTTATTTTCAAAAACTTTTAAATTTAGCAAAAATGTACGAGGAATTTTGATTGAACAAGAAGTTTTATGTTTTTAAGATTTCTCATTTTAAAATTGAAGTCTAATTTAGTTATTATAAACAAACTGGTTTATTTGTTCATACAATACCATCACTGGTACTTAAAAGTGTAACGTCATCTTCAGTCATTTCCTTAAACAGGGTGCTGTAAGTCTAAGCTTAAATTGAAAATTAACTATTTATGAATTTTTGTCTTCATTTTCCACACTTAAGTTATGGTCAAAAAATTTTCAATGAAACCAACAGAGAAAAGACTAAAAACGTGACAAATTCAAAATAGACTTTACATTTTCATAAAAATATAAAGATCTGAAATTTGTATCTTATAGTACACAACTGGTACCGGTAGTCGATAACATGGTTTACCATACTCCTATCTACATGAGGTTCGGAACGCTAGTTCGTGGAGACGATAGTTCTAGGAGTCGGTTTATCATACAAAACTTCAACTCACGTTGAGCGTGACAAGATTATAAAATCTATACATTATTTTAAACTTATCGAATCTTGTATATATTCAAGAAGTAGGTCTTGATCAACCTGTGAAATGTGCACGTTGTTATTACAGTGCTTTTAAAACTTGTAACTATTTCACTAATTTTAGATTTGTCATCAAAATTCTATAAATCTCAAAGTTGGGATTATTTATCTAAGTGATGAATTTAGACGCCTAGATTCAGTGGATTGTGAACTTTAGCTTAACTAGTGAAAAAATAATTTCAAGTGTTTTGTTTCAAATGATGCCACAAAACGTAATGCAAGTTATATACTGATAGCAAGAGATAAATCATAGGCCCTACATCAAATTTCAGACTGGTTATGTAAGACCTCAGTTGGTTAAATATTCTGCACAGGTCAATGGAGGTTTTTGTCTGTGTCTTTTCATATTTGAGGTGATATAGCATTAACTTGCAAGTAGCATGAGTATTACTCCGTAATGTATCGCATAGAAAGATCAATTTTTACATCAAAAATAGACATGAGCATTGCGACATTACAGTCACCTTGTAAGTTCAAGATAGCTGTTTGACATTTACCGTACAGTTTAAGATGGCTTGTAAAACGGCTTCATAAAAAAAGTTTTTCCAGTTAAATTGGTTCGAACTACCCAACGTAACTGTGGGAAAACTGTTAAAGAGAAATCGTTTCAGGAGAAGTAGCTATTCTTCAGAAACGGAAAAATTATCACAACTCTGAAAAGTTGTTTTTCAATGTTATAGAAGTTGGCTTTAAACTGTCCACACTAAAAACAAACAGTTCAAAACACGATTGCTGTTGAAGAACTGTATTTAGGGCAGATTGCTTTGACTGACTCGCCTCGAATTAACTTGCTTATCAATATGTTCTCTAAGCTACCTAATTGACAGTATTATTACCAAACAAAAAACTCAGTGAATTTGTACACGCTGTTGTAACCTTATTGAACCTATACAGTGCATACACCTCACCTGGGATTAAAGTTGAATAATGTACAGAATAGATGACTGTCTTGAAGATTCACAGTCACTCTATTGTCCACTATTGTCTCCTAATTTGAAAAGTGTCTATTCAACCATAATGCTATTGCCAATTGTGTTGTGCATGTAATTAACAGGTCTACCTTTTCACACACACATCATGCGGGATGTAATTGCTGAAACGCCTGCTATGAGATACAGCATTTTGAAGAGATGCAAAAACGAGAGCTCTTTCAAAATACCCAAAAAGAAAAAGTTCGGTCACCGTCATATTTCTAAACTAATTATCTTGGCGATGATTAGAATTACATGCCTTAACCGTAAGAATTTCTAAGATGATAAAACCGACGGGTAATTGGCACTGTGGTTGAAGCTGAGTTAATTTGTTTGAATTATGCTGGCTTACGTTTATGGTTTTGTATTGTAACTAATTGAGAAAGTGCAGTTGATGGCAAAGGTCTTTAAGAGTATCAATAATCAAAACAGAATAAGGTAAACAAATTTGCTTGTTTTGGGATTTGATTTCCAAACGGCCTTTCTCGCAATATCGTGTTTTAGTACAAAATTGGGATTTTAATGGAACCCTCGTAATGAGTGCAATTTCTGTTTAAGTGCATACCGTAAATTTCAGCATGATGTCTGAGTATGTTATTTTATTGTCTTCTGTATTCCGTACATGTACCTTGGGTAGGCTGGATTACCAGACCTGTTATAAAAACACTTAGTTGAGTGTGATTTTGACTTTCCCCCATACATCTACTTACTGTATCCCTGTATGGTCTAGTCCTTTATTTTAAGAAACACAAGGAGAGCTATAATCTGCTCTCGTGAATGTCTTGAGGAGAACTAAACTTTACATTCCATTCTAAAAAGTCAACCTAAAAAACGAAGTTATCAACTCTGAGTGATCGTGATGGTTAATTCAAACTAGTACGATTCATTTGGGTTGGTGGATTCTTATAACTTTTTGTTACATGATCAAAGCAAATAAACACAATAGTTTATTCCTAATGTGAATATTTTCCCAATTGTTTTGAAAAATTCATTTCAGATTTAAGCAGTGTTATTTTTTGCACTCCTCGGACGAGGTTAATAAGTGCGAAGGAGCGTGGTTGCACTCGTACTATGGTCTGGTGGTCTTTGTTACAACTTTCAGTTCTTTATGGACAACGCTTGCCGATATTTCTACCTCGCAAGTGAAGGCTGCGACTATTTCTGGTCATAAAAGTTAAACGTTGTATGGTTACTGAGCCGCACGAGTGCATCTCTTTGCGGCGTACGGGCTGATGCGACTGAAGTTTTTTTTATTGCGTTTTTTATGGTTCAATTCTGGATGTTTTTATGCCAGCTCGTGAACTTGCTACATTGACCATGGACCCAAACGGCGTCAGTTAAAGAATAACCAGCTTAGTTTAGTTTGACAGTGGAATATGTTGTTAAAAATGGGGGTTCCTGCATTCATTATAGTAAGAAACATTTCTTCATTTCATTTGTATTCGACCAGTCAGTGTATCAAAAAAGAAAGTTCGAGTTTCGATAACTTGGCAACCATTTTGAGGGGAAACGCAAACAAAGAAAAACAATCACAACACAACAGCATGAAATAGGCTTGCTTATGTCAAGGAATGGTATTTCTGTAATAAAAACAAGTCAATGAATGTGTATTATTATGTCAATTTATCTCAATATAAAATAACCCCATAGCGCCATTTAGATGTATTCACTGTTTGCTTATAACGTGTGGACAAATTTTAAGATAGTTTACTAAAAAATGAGAAAGACTCAAACTTCTTGTCGTGTCTTAAAGATTTGTGTTAAAAAACATCGGGTTGACCGAGTGTAGTTTGTTTAAAATCGGTCAATTTTTCTTGATAAGTCAGAAGCTTCTGATATGAGAATGGACTTTTGTGTTAACATATACTCTATATTGTCTTTAAGCTTGGTAGAATGGAGCCGCTACGAGTGAATGTGCGTGTTACATTTTGTATACTGATAGCATTGGATAAACCAGTAATAACTTTCTATACGGATGTTCAGTGGGTTGCCCAGGGCCGTGTTTTGGCTCTTGTAGCCCGCTCCACCACCAGTCAGTCACGCTCCGACTGTCAACCGTGAGCCATGGAACAACTCGTCTTTGTCATGAGGATTTACATTCGCAGCTATACAAAGTTTCCTCGTCCATATTTATATGAAGATAGTGAATGGTAGTTTAAATATTCGTGGTTGATGCTACGCTCTGCGGAACGCCATTGTCAGCATAATACAACCTGTGTTTTGTAAAGTGTAGTTTAGGGTAATCTAAACGACAATATCAAAAGTCAACAGCAATAACATCATTTTGAATATACGGTAGTAATAGAAGGTAATATTTGTTTCCTTTTGCTCTTTTTCCACAAAATCTACACAATAACAGCCGCTGAACGTCTAAACATTGCGTTAAATAGGAATGCCTGTATCATCGTTGCACTCAGCACGAGTCCTGGGATGTGCTCACGATAAATTCTTGTACCACCTTCTGAACTATCTGTATACTTCTTCTTGCTTCTTGTACTTTCTTGGGGCCCTTACTTGACGAGCACTACAGGGCCTCCTTCCACAA
>JAJGQC010000296.1:0-25000 GCA_021014325.1 Plazaster borealis
TAGGAGTTGATCTATGTACCGTGTTGAAATATCAGGCCATCTCATGTAATAGGAGCATCCAGTGAATGGTTAGTAGCTCTATCGTCCCCCATCATTTCTGTCCACGTTTACACGACCATGACGACAGTACGAACAACGTCTGTTTGTTAGCGACACGTACCAAGCTGATATGCCGGAAACTTAGGCGAAGAAATACCAAAGATGAGAATAGTAGGCCCCGCCCCTCATATCAGATCGTCTGTATGGTCGGCCAGGGCCAAGGGCTCTCGCGTACGTCTGAAATCGTCGTGTAACACGCATCATTACCAAAGTAGATCTTGTTACAAGAGCTGGAGAGGCGGGTTTTGTTACCAGGCCAGCTTGCCTTGGATTTCATCGATTCTAACTTGTTTTAAGGATAAAATAGCGCAAAGTGAATCTCTGGTGTGATTTACTCTGACTCTGTTTCTTACACGCTAACTCTGGATCATTAAAGAGAAGCTACAACATAAAGCATGATGTAGATTCAATAAATGATTCCATCTTAAGGGACGTTTCTTCGACTGTTTATCATTTAGCTTCGCATGAACTTTTTCATTCAGTGTTTTTTGTTTTACTTGTCTAACAAATGACATGTCAACGCTTTTCATTTCAAATTAATGAATTTACAAAACTCAAATTCTTTGAGGGTCGATCTCGGAAGGAGAATGTTGACAGACTACTTCTAAAATTATTCACTCTGAGCTTACTAAGATATCGTAACAAAATTAATGGACCTTTGATGCCTTTGTCTTTATTTGCATTATAACCGATTATAATTTTTGATCATCTTTCTCTTAAGACACAAGAGTATAGAGCAATATAGAAAACATTGAGTAAGGTCGATGCAATCGCTGTTTTGTTTATTTAGTCATTGAACGGCTCAACTATTGTACTCATTGTCTCATAGAGGTAGAGCTACAGTCATACGTGAGAGATTATTTTAGTCTTTCAAAGGCGGTTTTTTTATCATTCTTTGTCAACAAGATTCTTACTTAATTTCCCAAGCAAATATATTTACTCCGACTGTGATAGGGAGTATCTTTGTAGTCTGAAATTAAAAGTGTGCAGCTAAAAATAAAATTTGAATTTGCTAACAATGTCGGCTTTACTCTCATTGTCAATCATGTTGATAATCGAATTACAGACATCTTCAGTGATTGTAGATATGACTAGATATATATTACAGTCCCTCTAAACAAACAATGTATGATAAATACAAGTTTGTTGCCATTGTGCGCATGAAGGGGCATACAAGTCACTCATTGGAATCACGAACACTGGCTCGATTTCAACGTGTTTTCATCTACTCTAGACGTCGTATGCCGTCGGTATCATTTGCCGACTTTGTTCGGCCGCTGACTCCAGATATTTCTCGTTGGATAAAACCTAATAAGATTATGAATTCACCACTGATATGTAACTGTTTACTCCTTTACAACGCCGCTAGGGCTTTCCCAGATATTTACAACAGGGATTCACAAATATGAATAACTTAATCATCCACACAATCCATTTACAAATTTAAAGTGACTTTTTAAGAAATGTTTGTGAGTAATTGTATGGAGCTTTGTATAACAAGCAAAGGTGCATGGTGTTTGATATTGATGGGGTTTGCAGGAATTGTACTCACGGTAATTTATACATCTCAAACCTAAGAATCTCAACGTCACTGAAACTATCTCCCTACAAATGGATATAAATTGAGATATTAAGTGATCAGATACGGCAAGATAACGTCAAGGAACTAGCAATAGTTGTACTTGTTATCAACATTATATCCAAGACCCTAGGAAAAAAGGTGAACAATATTTATTGGCTGTGTACTTTGATCCAAAGGCTCTATTGTTATAATAATTTGATATGCATTTCTCTTTGTTTTAGGTTAATTTCTCGGAGCAGAATCTTGGGCAGTCTAAAGACATGAGAGACGATAATTCGGCCATCATGAGCTTACCACCAACGCCTGATTCATCGGACCGAATGCACTCTGGATCCAATGGCCACATGGACAGGATGGACTCTCTCAGTGTCAGTGATTGATGCTCATTCTCGTGCGTTAAAAAACAAGGACTTTCTCTGTACTATAATTGTAAACTGAAACGTCACTGTGAATACGAAGTACTGAAACTTGTGGAACTCTTTTATGTTGATAATTGCAATGTGGAGTGGAAAATGTTGTGTGGACTAAATCGTCGGTGGATCAACTCCTACCAACCCCGGATGAATCGTGTCCAAATAGCCGGACTCCAAGATTAACCCCGGCTTTGACCGGCAGTGAGTGTCTAGTCAGAACTTGTTTCCCGGCCATTTGATTTAATGAACAGTACAACATTCCGGTAAAGCATGACCATTGATCTTAATAATCACAAGTTAATGCTAAGATTCAGTCAAAACAATCTACTCAAGATTGTCTACGGTACACCCTGGATGATGTATGTCGTCATCATAGCAGCTGCGCAGAAGTTCATTTTACTTCAAGTGCCATGTTAGGCATCGTCAGGTCATCTGCATAATGGTCCTCTCAAATCATTACGTCATCGGTAGTCATGAATATAATTATGAGCTCAAATCCACATTCATATCTCTCGAATGCCGTGTCTATCTGGTTCCCCCTACATTGACTGCTGGTTGCAGTGCAAACTTTATAAGGAACCAGACTATTCTGTTTGCCTCAGTATGGAATAAAAACAAAATGGCTGACCATTATTTTGAAAAATTTCCGAAAGGGTTTCTGAACCAGAAACATGTGAAAGATGTTGCCTTTCAACCTGATTTCACTACGCACAATGTCACACGATCATATTGTGCAATTTGGTTGGTTTATCAATTCCGGTGTATTGTTAATCGTAGGAGGTTGCCTTGGAAATGCATTGCAAAGAATGTTCAACACTGTAAGTTTTCTGGAAGATTTTAACGTCTGTAGATTGCAGTTGGACAATGAACTTTCCAAGTCCGAAAGATAACGAATACAGTCGGTGATGTCATCCATTGGTTTATATTTATTTAAATAATTAAGGGACATCGTCGCAATTAATTAATTCATTCATTTGGAACTACTAAAATAATATGGGTCAATTGTTTGACCGATTGTACAGAAATTTAAATCAAACATATTTTCAAAATCTCTTGATATTTTGTCATTGATATAAGATATATAATTTCACGTAGATCTTTCATCCACTATAAATTGTTTTGTTGGTGTATGTTGTGAACATTTTAGAGATGCATTGACATTCTTAATGTACTAAGGTTTGCTAATACTTGAGTAATTCAACCTATCGCATGTAGCAAAAAACATCACTCAAACCAATTTGAAGTTACACGTTATCGTTTAGACTTAGGCCCGTAACTCTAACAATACAAACCTGTTTATCTTCCGTGATGTTAGCAAACTTCATTCCTACGTATTTCCAATAAAAATGGCCTTTACAAATGATAGGGAGATTTTATGGTGCACAAGATACATTTTGTTTTAATTTATTTTCTTGCCAGTTTATGCATATCGTGCTATATTTTTATGTTTCAATGTGTATACAGTGGCTATGCTAACGGTGTACGATTACTACATTTTTATTGAATATTACTGTACCTCAAATTATTTATAAAATGTGTAATTTTGTTGGACCAATGGAAGGAACAATTTAATAGGCTATTTGAACTTCCGAAAATCTTTCTGTTTGAGTTACGTAACTTGTTACCGAAAGGGATTGAAAAACATTTATACCAAATTGATTGGAAAGTGAAAAGTTTCTAGGAATGGTACTGAAAAATATAGATGAGTATTGAGTTGCCAATATGTCTTTTACTTTACTTGGTCGCATCCCCTAGATGCGATAACAGTAATTGTAATGATTGTTTTGCTTTGCAAAACAGTACCAGACTATAAGTTACTTCAAGTCTCGGTTTGGTGACGTTAGTTTGAATGAAAACAAAATCTCAGTTTGAATTCTTTTTGGGATAGGTGCCCCTGTTCATGTTATCCCATACTGTAGTCTTGATATTGAACACTACATCTGAGTGAGTTTGAGGAACTGTGTGTCTCCGTGACGATACAAGCAGATTCCGAATTGCCGGGCCTTCCTTCCTAATCAACGCGACCCACATCGATCCAGACCCCGCATACAAACTCTCCCTTAATTCCTATTCCTCGGACATTTTTTTATTCGAGAGAAAAACAAAATAGTGAGAGTTGGAACGTGTAGTTACTATGACCACTGGGGTATCGTTTAGGTTGACACGGTGACTAGGAAGACAGAGTGCAGTCTGCGGGAAATGTAAATTGGATTGCCCGGAACAAGAGGGTCAGTGAACCGAGTCAACTGGGAGATCAAAGAATACACCTTCATTGCAGGGTAGCCATTTTCTCCTTCAATTTAAATGAATGCTTCCAAAGTGAGGCTGGAAGGGGGAAGCCCGGCAGATTGTTTAATAAATATCAGTCCTCAATTCGGTATTTGCATATCGAGAGTGATGCATGGCTGCATAAAAATATGGGTCGTTACTGGGATGAGATCACATTATTCTTCAAGCATGCTCCAATTCTCTTCAATTCATTATTGGTTAGTAATTCTACAAACCCGATTAACCTAGATTAATCAAGCTTTCCCTTTTAGGTAATGACACTGGGGTCACAGGTTAAAGGTCGTTACTTATACTGATGTAATCTACTGTATGAGTTTGTAGTGCGCATGTGCATTAGGTAATTTTCAATCACCACAAACATGCGGAGACACTCCAGGTGCCATATCAAAGGACACTTCCTTCCTACAAAAAACCCTATTTGGAACATATAGGGACCATACCAGAAGTTGGGATCATCGTTTTCTATTGAAGTAGTGTAGACTTACCTCTGTTTGGCAGTCTGGTTTGGCTTTGCCATTCCCTCATTTATAACGATACAGATCTGGTATCTGTCTCAACACTGAGTATTAAGTTTATACTCACTTGACCCTATTGTTTTCAAACTGAACCTGGTTTATGACATATCGGTCGTAATATTAACAGACAAACCTGATTGTATTTTAACCTCTCATCTGAACTCAGTTTACGTTTAAACTTGACTTCTTTAACCGTTTAAACTCGGGTGATAGTTAAGTCTGATTTTAGTTTCGAAACCAGAACGCAATATCGGTTACAATACTAGTCAATGTAATGTTTGTGTCACAATGTTTGCATAATTGTTATTCATTATAATTAGTGTGGATACCATTTGATTGTTATTATCTTTGTCGTACATGTGTTATTCGTATCAGAAATAAATCTTCAGCAAAACAGTGTACATGTAAATAGTACATACGTTTTGGCTAATTATTTTCTCGCGGTGGAAAACAAAAATGTGGATATAGAAGGTTGGCATCATGCACGTTAACATTTTGATCTAACTTATTTATTTGTTGTTGGTGTCTCTGCTATTTGCTTGTATATTTCAGGAGAGATGTGATATTTTATGGTCACAATTTTGGCAAATAAAGACATCACCGGTGACTAAACCGTAAGGTGTATTGACAGACTATACATTCTGTGTGTCTATTTTTCTATAGTTAGTTAAATTGTTAATACACGACGGCTGTTCATGTAAAGAGGCCAAGTGGCAACGAAAATGACTTTGTATTTTGTTATATTTCGTTTGTAATGCAGATACAGAAAATTATATTCCCTGATGTCTGTTATGGACAGTCGACACCGATAGTTTCTTTTATTTCCAAAACTTCTCCTTGTGATTGGTATAAAAGGCAGTATCACAAACAACGCACGTCTCATTTTAGTCTCAATTTAAAGCAGAATTGCTAATACATCAATTTTAACCTTCTAGTTTTCGAGTAACTCGGTGACAATTTGTAGCCAAACCTTGTGTTTAGAAACATGTTAAAAATGTTTCTTTACTTGAACCACTGCTAGTGCGACAAAACTAACACGCGATGGGTATTCTCGTAACACTGGAATGAATGTGAAGTTGGGATGAGTGAACCTTGACACGACTGACAAATTGGAAGTTTTGTCCACCGTGTGGCTTCTGCATGCTGGCGTTAATTCTGTCATGATATGCCGCGACGCAGCAAGATGCATTGACGGCACCCTAAAAGTCCACGCATAATCCATACGGGCTCGATTTAAGGGCTGTTTTGGATCTTCGTTAAGGTGTTGAATGGTGTCATTGCAAAGTGATAATTTATGACCCAAGACAAGCCCAGCAGGGGGCTATAGTGTTGTATTGGATCGGTACCCTTGGTCAATCAAAGGGTATTGTTAAAGAACCTCCTCCCCCCAAATCACGCCCTCAAAATAAGAAGCCGGGCAAGCTGGGTTTAAGCTGTGATCGTCAACACTTAACTTTTCTTGGCCGCGGTCAAGAGCCGAGTTACACACACGGTGAGGACTTGCAAACTTAATAGATGAAGCTTTTAGAAACGGCAAGGGGGCAGAACTAAACGGCTTTTTCAGCACCGTTTAACATATCGGCAATCAATACTGGGCTATCGGTAGCTTTGAATGGGTTCTGAGCGTTTGTCACATGGGTTAATACTGGATAATCCTCCCCTTCTGCAGGGAAGTTATTCACGGTACAATTGTCGCTTCAGGGTTTGTCAGGATTCTATAGCATCGAGGAGGAGTTCCGGAAGAGTACCGGGTGCCCAAAGCTTTCTCTGAAATACAAAATGTGGAACACCCTGGACTCACTCCCCAAAAGATATTATGCAGTATAATGGACCACCGCAAGCTATGACGCACTTAAGAAACATTTCTTTTACGGAACACAATCACGACAAAGGCTGAGTTTTAACGCCAGTGGCGGTTTCCCTCCCTCCATTCCAACTTCACTATTTTGGGTGTAGACCGACATTACCGATGGTTGTATTTACAGAGAAACACCAAAGTATCGTCTAGCCATAAAACCCCCACACAGCTATGCTAACAAACACTGTTTAAAACTCGCTACCAAGCTTTGACTTGGATTTGTATAAAAGTTTGCGTGTACAGTGTTGTGCACTGTTTGTCTAAGGTAACTCCGACTATTGCTGGGCTAGTGAAAAGATTTACAGGGGGCTGACTGAACGATGAGGCCAGGGTAGTAGAGGGTGGTGGTTTGGGTAGGATTAAGGGGTCCTAATGAGATCGATATGGTGATGCTGGGTAGTCAAGTCAACAATGGGTGCTAATTGGGCGAAGGATATTTATTGACCTAACAAAATGGCCGCCCCTCCTCTGAGGTGGAAATTAAATAAACCTTGGTTCATAACGATTGGGTGGACGATGAAAGACTTGGTGGTAACAAGGAGGACCGCACTCTTATTGTCGTACTGGGTCAGAAATAATGGGCTTTCTTTGGTGCTTTCTTTATCACAGGTTGTCTGTTTGCTGGTGTCACTGGAACTTCTTTAGAATAAATGGGGAGTGTTCAACTACAGTACAATATTCTCACAGTATACACTAGAGGGGAAAACACTTTTTTCACGAAACCTTCCACAGAGACGGAAATATCGTAGCACAAACCAAGACGAATTGTTTATGCATTTAGAGAGGTGTTTTTGTCCCGGAAAAAGTCAAGATATTAATGACTCAAGTTCTGTAATTCTGTAATAATGGTTTGCACATTACTAAAGTCCGAATGTGTGGTTTTCAAAATTTTACAACACAAGAAGCTATTTTGTTGACAAGTAGCCTCGTGTAGATTTAAAGACTCAAAACTCTGCAATCCATGGTAGAAAAACATTGTTGAACAAGAGGGGGGTGCTGAGAGGGTATAGCATAAAGTCAAATACGGTGAAGTGGCCACTTGGGTCCGTGTTATACAAATAGGATGAACAGTGAGAGCTAGAGAAGCGTTGACCAACACCCCCTGGTCTATGGCAGCAACTTGAGGGTTGAGGTGCACGGTATACAGTTCCGGACAAGACTAGACGCAATTCTTGACTCCGCGGGGAGGGCTTTGGATTTCTCTTTGATAAAAATGACCAGACATGGTGATTCAATATGAAGTAAACGAATACTCCAATGTCAGCCAATAATAGTATGCTATTTAAAGTATGGAGTATATACTGCACACAGATTGGTATCTAGAACTTTACTTTCAATGTATGTTTCATGTTGTGGGGAGTTTATGGCTGCTGATTAATGGACGCTGAAGCCTCTCTGCTTGGAAAAACAAATAACACAATCATTATCACACCAAGAGGGCGCAATACATCAAATCCAACCACATGAAGGTGTGTTGTCCATCCAATGAGACAGTATAAGAGGACCATGGGGGATAATTGAATAAGAAGACATTTTTTCACGGGTCTTAGAAGTACGACGATACTTGCGCCCTGAGTCCAAAATGATTGATGCTAAAAAAGTGGAGACCTTACTAAAATGTAACTTATACATACCGGTAATATCTTTTTTTTTATTATAAGCCGATTGAAGCCATGTGACAAGGAGTTGTTATCTTATTAGCAGTAATAGCTACACAATAATATGTGATGTCCGTAAATTGGGCTCGACCCAATTCATAGTCATGTTTGTTTTCGGTGGTGAGGGAGGGGACGTTTTGCCAAAATTCCCGGGGGAATTTTTACCCTCGACCGCTACCTCTCGGAACAGGAGTCGAATGGTGCGATACGCGTTTGTTTATCATTCGCTTGACAGTTTGTGTACGGTGTGGAAATATTTGTGTATCCCTTAGGGAATTTTGATTTTTATTTCAGAGGATTTAATACTTGATCTTCATAATGTCTGTTTCTGGCTTCTGTCACAAGTCGACAGGATTGACGTGACATCGTGTGACCTAAATTGTTTAATTTAGTCCAAACTGCAAGGTGAATACAAACAAAGATATGACTGGTATTATTAAACCCCTGAGTGAGTTGCTGTGGCTGCTATACCGATACCTGAGGCTAAGTATCTATATGGTTGAGACGAGCATTAGGCCTATGGCCATTTGTAACGAGCTTATTATTATTAGGTAGGGAAATTATTCAATGAACGAAAATTTGAAACATTATTACACGTTTTTACAGAGCCTTGTCTTCCTGTGAGATAGATAATCAAAAACAGTGACTTATAAGAAATAAAATATCAGAGAAATACAAAATGAGGCAAAACGAAAATGGGCATTGTGATAACATAACGAAACTAAAACCGATGGACAACGGAAATTGCCCGATGAGAGCCGAGAATCGCCGAATGGGATCTGAGTGCAAGGATATGAAAGAAGAAGAAAAAGACAAATGACGGTTGCTTTGGAATGACATTGTTGAGTCAGATTCGACAAGATCAACACGAGACATGAAACATCATTATCAGCAACTTGACGATCGTTATGACGTCATCGTCGTCATCATCATCGTCATGGTGATCCCAATAATGGTGATCATAATCAGGACGAGTGAATTTAAAACCAAGACCAACATATGCCACCAGAACAACACATCAACATGAGTCAAAGGTCACACAAACGTCCATAAATAAGTATTGTGATCCTAAACACATGATAAATAAATCACCCAAAGTAAAGACATTTATAACTTTGCATTTTTGCACTTCAAAATATCCCCATCTTCAATGCCCACCCACTTTGAAATCGTCGTGGAGGTTTGGAAGATTCAAGTTTCAAAAGTACTCACACCGTTTTGCACATGTTAAATCAATTATAGTCATTTATAGTTGGGACTAAATCAAGCGACATCGCAGGAATTATTGGTGTTTTTCCCCTCCCAAACTGCCCATCAATAATCAAGGAGCCCGCCACGTTTATATAAATTATTGCATCAATACCCACGTTGATACAGTTTGATTGTTTCCTTTGTCTTGAAGACGTTTTACGGTAAGCAGTTCTTGAGCTTCATGGTGGTCATTGTAATCTCGAAAGGGGAAAACACATCAACATTCTCTGGGTTTCAATAAGAATATACCGGCATCGTGGATCGAGCCGTACCAGCCAAAATTATATTTCACTTCCGGTCATATTATTCCAAGCAAAATTAAACATTGTTTTATTTTGAATTAAAAAAAGTAGACGGCTCGAAACGATGTCCCAAATAGTTGTTTTACGCTATGACGACTGAGGGGAAAACTCGTAAATAATTCTTATTCTCAAAGCAGTTTGTCTAGTGAGGTTTGCGGATACACAATGTATATAAGTAAAACTCTCCCTCCCTCTCTCTGTTATGAGTTGTGGTGGTTCTGAAAAGAATCGATGGGTTTCAGTATGCTCTGATCTTCACGATCAGAGCATCTGATCGAAACGTCGAATAATTCATCAGTTCTTATGTACCCGGAACATGTCTCCGCAAACCTCACTAGATTGTATTCCCACCATGCAAAGTTTCAAATCCTACTCATGTACATGGTGTTACTGCAAACCTTACTAGATTGTATTCCCACCATGCAAAGTTTCAAATCCTACTCATGTACATGGTGTTAATACAGCAAACCTCACTAGATTGCATCTCCACCATACAGAGTTTCAAATCCTACTCATGTACATGGTGTTACTGCAAACCTTACTAGATTGTATTCCCACCATGCAAAGTTTCAAATCCTACTCATGTACATGGTGTTAATACAGCAAACCTCACTAGATTGCATCTCCACCATACAGAGTTTCAAATCCTACTCATGTACATGGAGTTACTGCAAACCTCACTATAGATTGTATCCCCACCATGCAAAGTTTCAAATCCTACTCATGTACATGGTGTTACCACGCACCTTACTAGATCGTATCTCCACCATTCAAAGTTTTCAAATCCTACTCATGTACATGGTGTTACCACAAACCTCACTAGATTGTATTCCCATCATGCAAAGTTTCAAATCCTACTCATGTACATGGTGTTACCGCAAACCTCACTAGATTGTATTCCCACCATGCAAAGTTTCAAATCCTACTCATGTACATGGTGTTAATACAGCAAACCTTACTAGATTGCATCTCCACCATACAGAGTTTCAAATCCTACTCATGTACATGGTGTTACCGCAAACCTTACTAGATTGTATTCCCACCATGCAAAGTTTCAAATTCTACAAGTCCAGTGTTACTGCAAACCTCACTATAGATTGTATCCCCACCATGCAAAGTTTCAAATCCTACTCATGTACATGGTGTTACTGCATACCTTACTAGATTGTATTCCCACCATGCAAAGTTTCAAATCCTACTCATGTACATGGTGTTACTGCAAACCTTACTAGATTGTATTCCCACCATGCAAAGTTTCAAATCCTACTCATGTACATGGTGTTACTGCAAACCTTACTAGATTGTATCTCCACTATGCAAAGTTTCAAATCCTACTCATGTACATGGTGTTACTGCAAACCTTACTAGATTGTACCTCCACCATACAAAGTTTCAAATCCTACTCATGTACATGGTGTTACTGCAAACCTTACTAGATTGTACCTCCACCATACAGAGTTTCAAATCCTACTCATGTACATGGTGTTACTGCAAACCTTACTAGATTGTATCTCCACCATGCAAAGTTTCAAATCCTACTAAAAAGCAGTTTGTGTACCATCACCATTATGATCTTTTTATGCATTTTCAGTTAGTCCAATAACTTTGAAATATAAGCGCGGGCACGTGGATTATCAATTGTAAACTTGTTGTTGCTTCGTCTCTGGAATAAAGAAATAAATTGATCGATGGGTGTAATTGAAACAGCCCTTGTATTACGATCCTTTGAAACTTTGGACGAAACGCTGGGGCCCAATTTCTTGAGTCATGAAGGGACTAATGTTGTTATTCGTTTAGTCTTCTGTCTCTTTTAACTTCAACCTCGCCTGTCATGCACCAATCGTCTAGAGGCATTCCTGTTGTTGGCACAGAAACCTCCTCTTTGGTCCCAAAATGATGTTGATTTCATAAAGAAATCATGTCAAAATGCTGCAAATGTGGAATCAAATGATGGAACCCACGTCGTCCAAATAATGTCCCACTACCAAAATCTGGACAAAAAAGTTATCAAATTTGTCCAAACCTATAAATTACACGGATGAGATGGCGTGCACCCATAAAATGGTGTAAACTGATTAAGACAGTGAAGCGAGCGAGGGCGATTTCTGTAAATTGAAGTTAAATTGATGTCAGTGTTTTCACATGGCTAACCACGACAGGACTACTTTACTACACAGTGATTCACAGAGTGTATCCCCGGGGCTGCTGTCTGCTGTACACAATTTGACATCAATTCTCCCGCCTTTTTCCCAACTGACAGACGATTTGATTACACGTCGTGTGCCCCTCCCTGAGCGCTGTGAAATCGCATTTGGGGTGGAACAAATTGGACATCATACGAGCCCCCTAAAATACGGTTGGCTGGGAATTGGAAAAGGTATGGTCGCTGTAACGGCGATAATTTGAAGAAGAGATTGACGAAATTGTGTTAGCGATCCAAATTCTTCAATATTTGAAGGGCGCGGGCGGGAAAACCCAGCCGTCACTTTTCGCACCCCATGCAAATGGCAAATACCGTCTCGACGTGAATACCTTAGGCCTATAGAAAATGCTCGTTTAAGTGCAAGGTGATGTCCATTACTATGATTGGGTAAATCACTTTTTGGTAAAGGCAAAAGGTCGATAGAAGCCAAACGTGTTGAACATAGCACTTGTAATCAAATACAAAACACTATGAATAATTACTGTAGGGGCCCATGCATGAAACAGAAACAATAAAATCAAGTTCGTCTTTGAACTTGTTGGGATTTAGTGGAGCGCATATTCCGATGGAATCCCAGTGTTTCTGCGTCTCAGAGTCCCATGTTGAACGACAAGCTTCTTTACGATTTGAATGTTTCTTACTTGTTCTCAAAGCTGTCTTGTGTATTGATAAACCAATGTTACATACGATAAAAGAGCTCGTTTATTAATTACAAGTTCTTCTGGCAGATTTCAAATTCACAGGACTTGATCTGCTCTAGACACGGTAATGGATTGCTTATCACATCATTTCTGAACACGATAGAAGTTCGTCGGATCAACTTCTAGATATAAGATGGCATTATTGTATATTTCTAAAGAAAATTGATACAAATGGCATTAACAAAGTTATAATAATTTGTTCAATACCAAAACAGCTTTGTTTCTTAAGGTGTTTCTCAAATTAAATTGAGCACGTAGAAATGGGATCTGTGAATTTTGTTTTCTTTCCAACGTCTGAACCGTATTATTGTGTCCCCAGTCTATTTGCCACCAGGCCCTTGTTGCTGTTACACTACCATTTAGAGACATTGTATCTATACCACTGCCCTGATACCGCTTGCGGTTTAACATCACGGAGGTCTCGGGACAACCCCTTCAAACCTCCATCGTTCCAACTGGCCGGTGGAACGATTATTGAAACCACCGCAACCAACACTCTGACAAATATTAATATTCATCGGAATAAATTGGTAAAACACATTCTGTTTTGCCTAAGATTCGTTTCCATCGGGAGAGCCAATCCTCAGCCTACCACCACTGCAGACGCGTCTCCCTCCTCCTAGTCAAGCCCCATTGTTATTAAACGCGGGATCGCCCGCCACGCACTGTTCCAAGCAATTTATTTGAAACCCGAGCCCGCCAAAAAAATATGGCGGGAGGTAATGTGATTGGTCAGTGACACCGAGAATGGAGGTCCTTCTGGCTGCAGTTGGATCGTGTTTCATGCTTGGAGAGGGTATCGAATGATACCACAGCCGAGAATAACCCGCATTTAAACATACTCGCTTAGCAAGCACGCTAAGAAACCCAAATAGTCTAATCTTTATAGTAAATTATACTTAGTGCGTTTCAAAAACTACATGGAAGCCTGGTGATTTTGAAAGAGCCTTCAAAAGTGAATCCTTGACAAAACCGTTATGCCACATTTACTTAAAGGCGTTGATCTTATCATGGGCAACTCAAAAGCTGCCCAAAAGAGTCGAACTTATTTCAAAAAAGTATTTGTTTTCCTTAAAGGCAGGTTTGATAATTACTCCACAAGTTAATGACCAAACTTATTTCGTAAAGAGCACTGGAGAGCTGTTGATGTTATAAAACGTTGTTAGTAACGACCCATTTGAAGTAATTTTAGAGAAAGGGGTAATTTTTCACCAACAAATTTGAATCTGAGAAAGGCTTCAGGCATGAAGCCTTTCTCAGGCATCTGAAAGCACACAGACCTATGCAACAAAGGTTTTTTTTACTTTCATTATTTTCTTGCAACTTCGATGACCAATTGAGCCCAAATTTTCACAGGTTTGTTAATTTATGCATATGTTGGGGATACACCAATTGAGGATATTGGTATTTGACAATTACCAAAAGTATACCCTACCTTTAAATTGTTTTTATCAAAAACTTCCTAGAACAGTCAGTAGATCTATTTTGGATTCTAAACACACAACCGAGTCCCAACATCCTCGTCATAATTCGCAGTGGCATTCCACACAGGACCGTGTCCACTATATAAAGGAGTTATCCCGTATACGCACGTGGGCACATCTTTCGCCGCTGGCTAGTCAAAATAACTGGCTTGATTTATCTCCGATGTACATGTACATGTATCTATATACGAGTGACGGTATAATGGTATAATACACGTTCGGATGCTATCACATTGATTGACATATTTTCCCGCCAAAAAGTGACAGTCCTTAAGAATCTGGAGTGAAAATAAACAGACACATCAACGACGGATGTCTGCGTACCGCATGCTTGGGGACTCATAGCCCGATATCGGTCGACCGATAAACCGGTCAATTTTGACGTTTTTCGGTCCAGATATCTACGGAACCTTCCAAAACAAATAACTCTTACAGTGAAATTCCAACTCAGATAAAAAAAGTAAAGTAGTATCTGGTATAAACAGTACAACAAGATACTCTTCGACATAAGAACAAATTCTCTGTCCGGTACGTAGGATAGCGAACGAATTCATAACTTTTGCGTTCATGCTATCAAGTTGGTTTGTGAACCACATGCAGGCCCATAAACTACGGGGGGGGGGGTTAAAGGATGCCCCCCCCCAAAAAAAATAATAATAATAATAATAATAATTAATTAATAAATAAATAAATAAATAAATAAATAAATAAATAAATAAATAAATAAATAAATAAATAAATAAATAAATAAATAAATAAATAAATAAATAAATAAATAGATAAATAGATAAATAAATAAATAAATAAATAAATAAATAAATAAATAAATAAATAAATAAATAAATAAATAAATAAATGGTGCGCACAAAAAAATAAGCTAAACAAAAATGGAACAGATGGCTTGAATAGGGCCTTCATTTTCAAAAAATTTCAAAGTCCTCCGTGTCGCTGCGCAACGGGCGTCGCTAACGTGCCGAGTACACGAGTACATTTTCGTTCATATCCCCCCCCCAATTCATATTCGCCCCCAAAAAAATAATTCCTGGTTACGGGCCTGACCACAGGCTATGACCTAGCCTCAACCCAACGTCAAGTGGTCAACTTTCCAGATGAGCTTTTCACATCAACACAAATCACAAAGTAAGGCCATGTTTTTGTAGTGTTCTTGTAGTGTTGCTGTTACTATGGCTGTGGCTTGATCATCACGTGATCATGTGTTGAAGCATATGATACAGATATCAATAGCAACAGTCGTAGCCGTAGCCGCCACTACAGACACAGCCTTAGTTCCTTTAAGGTAATGATGTTTTTAACGTGTGGTAATTTCCCTTTAACGTGTGATGGTGTGCACCAATGGGAGATCGCTGAGCCGTGGATGAGCAACGACTTGAAGTGTCGGACATAACACATGTTCTGTCCAACACTTTAACACATGTGCTGGTTGAATGTTATGTGATGCATGTAACTATTATCAGCCCATTTACCTTACGCAATCAAGCATTTTGTGTCCCGTTTGTTCCATTCATTGTATGTATGCATACTCTATAATGTTTTCTGGATAGATAGTTCTTACAATACCAGAACATTTCAACATGACGTGACTGTTGTACAAAGAATCAACCTATAGGCAACTTTACAAGGTAACGGTTTCAAAGCGGTCAAGGATACACAGAGAGAATCGGGCAAGGACTTGCTGCACCTGAACGTTCAGTGATGATCCCATTGTAAAGAAACAATACAGATCTCATGCATGAACCATAGAGCTATGCGTAAACTTAACCCTAACTGAAACAAAGACTTTTTTCTCAGCACGTGCACCATTTTGCGAATCTATTTACAATTTATGCTTGAAGTGCCACAATGTTTCGAATTGGATCAGAAGAACGAGGCCTGGTATAAACCAGGCGATAAATTGTTCGGTGCCCAAACGGTATCTCTTCCACGGTTCGTAGAGTCCACAGCGAGGCGTCGGAGATGAGCCGTGTCGTAGTCCCGCGTGTACTTCCCTGTCCAATCGTATATCGTGCGTAGCCGAGGCGGCTTGTCGTGGCGGATGATGGGCGGACAGTATTCTAACAAGGCGAGACGACAGGCCAAGAAGGGAGGAGCATAAAAACAAAGACATAGCTCTCATCATTGACTTAATGTCTTCATTTCACACAAAGTTCAAGTCACCTCAACTTCTTCTGTAGTCGTCGACTGTACTCTTCATGCAATATCTGATCTAGTACAATGGAAGCTACCATATGAGAAAAGAAAAAAACCCAATCACAGTTTATTTCTAATGAAAAACATAACGGAAGTCAATGGGTTGTTTTTTCACTAGGGTTTTAGAGTTACTTGTACACGTGTTGGGATACTCCTTTGGCAATGATTGAAGTGAAGATCCTACAAATGCAGACTGAAAGTATTTTTTTGCCATTTTAGTACGACCTTTGATCCGTCACTTTTTCTTGTATCGCTTTGTCCTGACCTCTCACAGCAAATAGTATTTGAAAATCTAATCATTAACTAGACAAAAACACAAATATTCACGAGGCTGGTATTTCAAAATATACCATGGACTAATAAAATGACCAGACTCTCCCAGGCCCAAACTAATGCTACAACTCCATAACTATTAAAGTAAACCTATAACAGGTACAAGAATCAATGACGTGAAAAAACGTGTCCACTTCAAATCATCTCACCTTTGAAAAAATGATTGGATCTGTCAAATTAAAATAGCTATACACTTTGTTTTATCAATTGATATTGGATTCTTACAAGTAGATTGAAAAAGAATGGGATTTAAATGAATCTATCGTAAAGAAAGTGTTTATTGTGTCTTCAAGTTATGCTTTCAGTTCATTATTGTACGTGTCCAGTCAACAAAATGTCCGTCGACAAAAGAGAGATATCATCTAGTCATCGATGTCGTCCACGCTCATGGCTCCACAGTCTGCAACATAGATAGCAATCATTGTTTCTCTGCTTTCAGACTGATGAGAGTAACCACTTTCACAGGATATCGGACAAAAAACACCAAGGCAAATCAAAGACAGACACTTTTCTCTCGCTGTTGGTCTCACGGTCACCGAAACGAACGCCAGACAACCAATGTTGCTTCTGAAAGAGCTATCTTCTCGATATCTTGTTCATTTTGGCCCTTTTTTAACTTTGAGGACAGACAAACTTCAAGTTACACCTATTTTCCCGCCAGCTGTTTTTTTTTTCCCGATATAACCTTTCCGAAATGAAAACAGCATTTTCTGTTGTCTAAATTTGACGTTAGTACGGCTTCCAGTCTATGAAAGGTGCCTGATGAACGTACTGTACTATATGGCCTACGACTCCAAGTAGTGACATACTAAATTCAGATATCAAAGGCTGCCGCGTGCATGATCATGCATAATGCATGACCCTCAAATCTAAATAATAATGAATACTGACAGCACAGCCAATGGCAAGGCAGATCAGTGACAGTCACCGACAAAGGATAGAGTGTACACAGATATGGATAGCAGTGGGTTACACGACACTGTTGTTTTGTTTTGGCTTATGTTCGTCTCAGATCTATTGTGTGGTATTTTTGTATTTCTCTCTTGCCAACGCTTTGACCATGACCAGCTAGACACAAGGATTTGAAAACAATCAACTCGAATTATTCACAATGGAGCGTAATATTCTGGGTCCATTTTTATGGTAATATTCTGTCTTGCTTTGGGGGATAGAATGAAAGCAACATGGAGTCAATGTCATCCGAGCTATCCCAAATTGGGTTACTTTGTTCTCAATTGGGATATACTTCTTGGGGGATTTGAACTCTCTTATCCAAATGAAACTTGTTTAAAAGACTTGGACTTCGAGGGTCTGTATATCCGTTTGATAATGACTCTGAAAATTAATGGCAATAAAAACATACTTGGTAAGAAGTAGGCTACAGCAGCTTTGGATAGATGCATATTTAAGAAACTTTGCACTTCGAAGTACTGCGGTTATGGAAAAAGATATCACTTTTTATCCCAAAAATTTGAATCTGAGAATTGCAGATTATTCTTCCTGTGTGGACAAACCGCTCCAGATTTTCGGTAATATCTCAAAAAAGGTTCAACCTTTTGAAATGAAATTTTCACAGGTTTTATGGTATATATCTACAACTATATATATAGGATTGAAACAAACAGTGGGCTCCAATTACCAAACGTATACAAACCCTTTAAAGTTTCATCAAACACGGGATGAGCAAAACTTGAAAGCACTGGCTACTGTAGCGTTTAGTGTTAAACATTGCACGGAATGAGCAAAACTTGAAAGCATTGTCATTATAGTGTTTAGCATTATACATTGCGACTCGCGACAGAAAAATGGGAATTTAAGACGTGTATGCTGCGGGATTTCTCAAAGACATATGACCCATCTTTCAAGAAAACATGGGTTTTCTCAGCATGGCGGCTACCACCAAGGGCCTCTGAACTATAATAAAAATTTACATCGCTATTATGCGAAGTTTTCAATTTAGTTTTCTTTACATGTACGGATTGGAATCTCTTTCAAAATTGAACCCTATACTTTCTTCGGTTTTTCAGCCCAAGGCAACGACAAGTACAACCGTTTGCTGGTTGTTCCTGTGTTTTGAGTATGCTAAATCGGGGGTCATTGTGGGTCGGTAACCTAGATCAGTCTGTCTTCACCGGAGGAGTGGTGGCGTTTAGTTAGGCTTCTTCGTAATATCTTGGGCGGTTAAAGTTTGCCTAAAAGATTTGTGGAATTCGGTTGTTAGTGTCGGAGATACACGATACAGAGCCTGTCCGATAGGGTCGTGGTTCCGTGACGTAGCTAAAGAAAGCTTTGTATGCCTCACTTTGAGTGCATCGAAAGGATCGCTGGATAATGTAAATGCGAACCAATGAGTACGCGCGTTTATTTGCAAGCAGCGTGACGAAAACACGAGTTTTGGGACCGGGAGTACGTTCAAACTCTCGATGAGTATTTGGAAACTCAAATCAGTGTACGCACTGTAAGGTTGTCTAAATTGTAGTTACGTATTGGGAAACTCAATTACACACTGTCAGGTTGTCTAAGATACGTTTTTGGAAACTCAATCAGTGTAAGGTTGTCTAAGATACGTTTTTGGAAACTCAATCAGTGTATGCACTGTGGTTGTGTTATTTGTAGTTACGTATTGGGAAACCCAATTAGTTTACGAACTGTGTCTAAATTTTAGGTACGTATTGGGAAACTTACCGGTATTTAGTTTACGCACTGTAAGGCTGTTTAAATTATAGTTACGTATTGGGAAACTCAATTAGTTTACGAACTGTGTCTAAACTATAGTTACGTATTGGGAAACTTACCGGTATTTAGTTTACGCACTGTAAGGTTGTCTAAAATAATAGTTAAGTATTGGAAAACTCAATCAGATGTACGCACTGTAAAATTGTCTAGCTATAGTTACGCATAAACTCAAATCAGTGTGTATACGCACTGTTAAGGTTGTCTAAATTACAGTTACGTGTTGGGAAACTTTATCAGTGTTAGTAGCCTACTGTAAGGTTTTCTAGTATGGCACGATACCGGTAGCGTATAGTTGTAGTTACGTATTGGGGAAACTCAACCAGTTATCGTACACACTGTCTGCTATGGTACCAGGTACGACAGCGTAATGCAGTTACGTATTCTGCTGTACTATTTTCCATAAATATCATTATCAATGGTCACGTACATTCTTTGCTTGGAAGTGTACTCTACTAGTTTACTATTTTTTCTTTTATGAGAAAATAAGCTGTTGCAAACTGTTTACCAACCAAAATGACCTATGGTACTATAAATGCAAACAAATAGTTAATGGCCTGACGTTTCGACCCTAGAAGAGTCTTTATCGAAGGCTAAAAGCCTTTTAGCCTTTCGGAAAGACTCTGCTAGAGTCTTTCTCCTTCGAGAAAGATTCTGCTAGGGTCGAATCGTCACCCCATCAACTATTTTTTGAATTTTTAGTTTTAAATGCTTTGACCAATTATTCTGCCTTTTGTTATTTTGAGTACGGAAATAAAACTGAATTGAATTGAAAACTCAATCAGTGTATAAGCTGCACTGTTAAGGTTGTCTACTATGACATGATAGTGTAACTGTAGTTACGTATTGGGAAACTCAATGAGAGTATCGTGCGAAAACACTTTTATGACTCGTTGAGCATTCTTAGTCAAGCTCATACACACGGGCTTAGAAGCTTAATCACCATATTTTGAGTTGTGTTGGTTCATGTCGTGGTTGAACACGTAGGAAGTGACCATGGATTTCGGTTAGGATTCCTTGAAAATTTAGACATTCCAATTTACTGACGTGGATTTATTGTCCCAACAAACATAAACAAACCGCCATCTTGTATAGAAGACCCGCCATTCTCTTTCAGCAGAGCTCTCGACATCTTGAGAGAAGCTCGTCACGAGGTAAGCAGACACCCTTGATGACGAAAGAAAGAAATCAAACGAGCCGTGTTCAACCTCTGCAGCTAGCCGACCACCTGTGCTCCTGCCGCCGAATCAACCAAGCCAGTCCCCGGGGTCCTCTCCCGTGGATGTCTCCTGCGTACACCGCGATCCCAAGCTTTGTTAAGACTTCAGATATCATCTTCCGATTCAGAGGACTTCATTTTTCATCAAGAGGCAAGGTTTTGATTTTTTTTTTCTTCTTCCGAGGACAACAAGAAAAGTTGAAAACAAGCTCTGGCAAAGCTCGACTTTCGGTTGGTAAGCTGTACAACGAGAACACGTTAGCGCACGGGCTTGCAGTGGGGAACGGAGACCACAGCCAAGTGTTCCCGTGGGTAGCCTCTTCAACTAGGCCGGTACGAAAGTCAAGGAGACAGGACCGGTGTTGTGTTTCTCGGAGAAGCGAACCGGTTACATCTTCTCCATGGTCTCTAGGGGTACGCCGGCTTGAGAAGATTTGGCGCAGAGATTGCGACGGCGGCCATGACAACAAGACGATATCGTAACTACTGACAAGCCGATGAATACACTGATATCATCGCCAGGAATTGGAAGAAATACTGCAAGAAGTCGGAATTATTGACGGAAACCATTCATTCATTCATTTATAAATAAATAAAATTAAAAAAAGAATTGTAAAGAACTATACATTCAACAGAATCACGAAATATTGACAAAGTATCATAGACAGGTGGATGGAATTATTACCGTAATATTTTTGTGAGTTGTTCGTATGTTGATAAAGCTTACAGCATTCTTACTGTTTGTTTTAACCCAGTTCAAATTAATGCGGCAACTGTTGAAGGTTTTATCTCCATGGTGTATACCCACCAGATAACTTGCACAGCAAAAGAGGGCGCTTTGAATAATCATTGCATTATTGACAAGCCAATCTCTTTGTGTTATGATTCTTTTCCTCGTAGTCTCTCGTACCCCTCCTCCACTTGTGACTTAACCATCTACGACCTCTCAGTCAGTACGACTTGGGTTCTTTGTTGTCCGATATACACATTGTTAATCACCATCGTGTGTAGTGCATCACAACAAATTGATGAGTATGATCATGTCTTTGTGAACCTTTCATTGTTCACTCCGATTATTAATACAAGACTTGTTTGTATGTACCCCCAAAATAACGCTCACGGACAAAGGAGAGGACGTAGACTTTGTGTTTGCGTTGCCCTTCCTTCATCTGCTTTCACTCCTTAGAGATTTAGATGTCCCGACTAGGGAAAATCGGTCATCAGGACGGAATAGGCCATAGGCAAATATAAAATTGTTTCTAGTCATGCAAAGGGTTCAAGAATGATTGCCTCGCATAACAAATTTACTTGAATGGTTTTGTGGTCAATTTTGAGTTCGCAACAAAGAATACAAATTATGTTCTTTTTATGGCAGAACAAAATGCAGTTTCGAATATCGTTGAAACTAACTATTCTTATAGACTTTACTAAAAAATGATTTCCGCTTCTGGTTTTAAAGTATCCTCTACTTTAAAAAGACTGATTCATATATTCCTATCCAAGTGAATACATAAATACACGGTGAGCGTGTTGGCAGACGGTTGTCACAATTTCACTCTGGAGAAAAAAAATTGCGCCAAAAATGTAAATCTGTCAACATGGTTTTTAGCAGGTTAGTATCACATTGTGTTGATCGAGCGAAGAAGCGTGCGAGACACGTGAAGAGATATATCCTATCAACCTCTTTCAAAAGTGTTTCTTTGTCAACATTATCGTCTGCTTGCCAACACTTACAAATAATGTTTGGTTCTAGCATGGCGGGAATGACATGCACGGATTTAGATCTGTATCTGTCGTAATGGAAGAGAGTCGTTTGGTAGGTTGATATTTGAATACGGAGAGTATTTCGTGATCAGAGTGTGATATTAATACGCCTGAAACCTAGTTCCAAACCCGGCATAGAGTAAGAGCATCTTGAGTTTCAAATGTCTCGGGGAAATCCAGCATTGACTGCAATGTTTTGAAGGGGGAAGATTTCGAGGTTGTTCCCCTGTCGTTCTGTTCAAACAAACACAACATCAGCGTTTTCCCGCGCAATCTAAACAACGTTTGGCCTGCACGCTTTGCAATTTGGCGCGCACGACTGATGTCTTCTCCACGCATCTCTGAAAATACAAACATTTTCGGGAAGGCTGGAAACTAAGCTTACGGCCAATGAAGAGAGATCGTAACCTGTCAGGTACGATATTGTTTTTACTGCATAAACTTGTTTTCCAATAAAAAGGGATTAGCTTGGAAAACAGTCTCTGTGTATGAGCAAATTAGTATACGCAACGCTGAAACTGACGTCACTGTGACGTCACATCATGTTTTGTTATGCGACTGACAAAGCATAGAATAGAGAGCACATGAACACAGCCCCGATTTTGTACGAAAAAACTGTGATTTAGTTGTATGACGGCAGACCATCATTCTATAAGATCAATTGTAATTTTACCCTTGGGAAAACATCTATCAGTAGCAAAATTTGCTTTTGCATGCAGTCAAGACATATAGATTATAATGTGTTAATTAAATTTGCAAGGCCAGTTTAGTGTGTAAAGCAACGCCATAAAACGATCAGTCATTCCTGGCCACGGGGTAAATGAATTTACAAGTTGAAACTTGAAGCGAGAATTAAGGATACATAAATGTTTAACACACTCTATTCATCAGTACACCGAGCACAGAATGCTTCTGTACTTCCCATCCCAGCACGTGTGGTCTGCATGCAGTAAGCATTGGATAGTAATATTCACTCTTCAAAATACAGAGCTTTGAGCTTCTTTGAATTGCCATACAAAGCTTAGCATGAAGCTTCTATTGTGTATGAAGTAACCTTGACGTACAAATCTGCATTACTTATAGCTAAACGTACTTAAATGCACACTAGAATTCTCCAACCACGTCTCAATATACATATAGCACTGGGCAACCAAAGTTGAACATGAACATGAACATAAACATCAATATTTTATCAAGTTTCGGATTTTATAAGAGCGAATATAGCAGTCAAAATGTAATCACAAAAGCCAGTGTTGTCACAACCATGGTCATAACCAAATTGACGTTTACATTTGTTTGTTTTACATAGCCTTCTATTAGTAAAAGGAATAGTTTGTTCGATGTATTAATCACTCCCTTTGTTTTTTAAGTATATTTTGAATTTTACTTATTTCTGAAGAAATTAAAATAATTCAAGCTAAATTGCTTAATGTTTTATAACTAATAAAATTAGTTTGAACAAGAAAAAAGAAGAAGAGATTCTCCGAGATCTTACATTGAAATAACAAAATGCATTCGTCAACGAGTAACTCACGGTAAAACCATGTAGGTGAACCTCGAAAATAGGGGTCTCTCAGGTTTGTACAGCTCATTGAGTAACTCACGGGAAACCATGTAGGTGAACCTCGAAAATAGGGGTCTCTTAGGTTTGTACAGCTCATTGAGTAACTCACGGTAAAACCATGTAGGTGAACCTCGAAAATAGGGGTCTCTTAGGTTTGTACAGCTCATTGAGTAACTCACTGGAAACCATGTAGATGAACCTCGAATATAGGGGTCTCTCAGGTTTGTACAGCTCATTGAGTAACTCACTGGAAACCATGTAGATGAACCTCGAATATAGGGGTCTCTAACTCACGGTAAAACCATGTAGGTGAACCTCGAATATAGGGGTCTCTCAGGTTTGTACAGCTCATTGAGTAACTCACTGGAAACCATGTAGGTGAATGTCTCAAAAATAGGGGTCTCTCAGGTTTGTACAGCTCATTGAGTAACTCACGGTAAAACCATGTAGGTGAACGGTAAAACCATGTAGGTGAACCTCGAAAATAGGGGTCTCTTAGGTTTGTACAGCTCATTGAGTAACTCACGGTAAAACCATGTAGGTGAACCTCGAAATTAGGGGTCTCTTAGGTTTGTACAGCTCATTGAGTAACTCACGGGAAACAATGTAGGTGAATGTCTCAAAAATAGGGGTCTCTCAGGTTTGTACAGCTCATTGAGTAACTCACTGGAAACCATGTAGTTGGATGTCTCGTAAATAGGGGTCTCTCAGGTTTGTACAGCTCATTGAGTAACTCACGGTAAAACCATGTAGGTGAACCTCGAAAATAGGGGTCTCTTAGGTTTGTACAGCTCATTGAGTAACTCACGGTAAAACCATGTAGG
>JAJGQC010000297.1:0-25000 GCA_021014325.1 Plazaster borealis
ATAATTATCATCATGACTTCATTAAAAAAGACTTCAGTAAATGTATGCTTAATTGAGATGGTGTAACTATAATGTGTTTGCAAACTGTGTCTTTAAATACCGTATCAATTTCATTCACCTTAACAGGATTACGTCTTTATGTCAATTGATTTTTGAAAGAAAAATTATTCATATGAAAGCACAAGTTGACCAATTAGTAGAATCAACAGCTGGGGTCCATCCCTACCTGGGTAAGTGTTGTTTGTCAAGTATTCTTGTAACGTGTTAAAAGGTTTTCTTTTCTTAAAAGCCACCATGTACGTGCACTTATTTACTTAAACATTGGGCAGTCATTGTGTAGAAACCACTTCAAATTAATTAAATTGGTTTGTACAGTTTCAAGCTTGCAGAGCTGTAGGTTTTTAGTTGGTAAATCAGATGAACAATATAATATCACCTGTACTTTGAGTACTTCGAAAAACACTTTCCTTTTTGCTTTCAGCACAACTTTATCCCCTTCAATAAGTTTGCTGGAGCTGCACAAGTTATTTGCAACAAGTGTGTCTAAACTGTTTCACCATATAGGAATGGGGGGGCACGAAAGTGGTAGTGATGTATTGCATTATGGTGTTATATGCATTGTGGGAATTCTACATGGCCGCCATATCCATATCATACCTGTGTTTTCAGTCTGTACTATATCAATTTTTTCATCAATGGAATATCTTTAATTTCCAACTTTTTAGGTCAAAAAACCCCCTGTAGAATCATCAATCAGGTCTCATCATTGCCCCCTGGTTCCCAAATGATGGCAAGAATATAGATTTTGTAAGATTTGAAACTTTGCATGGTGGGAATACGATATGGAAAGGTTTGCGGTGACACCATGTACATGTAATAATCTCTCTATGTGAGTTGGGGGTGGTTCTGAAAAGAACCGTTGGTTTCAACTCGACGTTTCGATCAGTATGCTCTGATCGTCTTCTGGAGAAAGCTGGACTCTGATGCTGCATGCTGCTTAAGTACTGTGGATGGGGACTAGCTTGGTGATGCACGAAGGCGGGAAGTAGAGGCGGGAAATGGAGCTGGGTGATGCGTGGTAAAACTGGATCCTGCACTGGAGCCTTGGACTGGTGTGTGGGGAGTGTGTGCTCACTGAACTGTGTCAGTAGGAACAAGCACAGGGGATGGTGAGGGTGTGGGGCCTAGGGGACTGAGGGTATAGAAGACCCTAAGCAGTCAAAGGGGGTGGGTAACCGAGGGGGGGGCAGTAAGAGACTAAGTGTTGGTGCCTAGGGGAGTGACCGTGGATATAGAAGATCCATTGGTCGGGAGGAGGGGGAGCCAGATGTCACTGATGTGGAAGCCGATGTCTTGGGGTACAGTGTCATGTTTGTGGATCTCGATGGCCTCTCTGATGCGTCTTGGGTGCCATGCCTGGATCGGAGCGATGATTTCTGCTGCTTCCCAGTCAACTCGGTGGTCTGTGGTGTGGGAATGTTTGACGATGGCTGATTTATCGAAGTCTCCCCTCCTTCCGTGTGCTCGGTGTTCTTTAAGTCTGGTGGGAAGGTTTCGTCTGGTTTCCCCGACGTAAACTTTACCACATTCACATGGAATGCGGTAGACTCCTGCACGGGTGGAGGGATCGTTCTTGTCCTTGTGCGATTGGAGAGAGTGGTGGAGTTTCCCGGGAGCGGAGTGATACACCTTGATTCCCGCTTGCTTGAAGATGCGTTGGAGGCGATGAGAGGGGGGACCTAGGTATGGTAAACTAAACTAACCCCACAGTTAGTTTACCATACCTAGGTCCCCCTACCACGCATCACTGAGCTCCATTTCCCGCCTCTACTTCCCGCCTTCGTGCATCACCAAGCTAGTCCCCATCCACAGTACTTAAGCAGCATGCAGCATCAGAGTCCAGCTTTCTCCAGAAGACGATCAGAGCATACTGATCGAAACGTCGAGTTGAAACCAACGGTTCTTTTCAGAACCACCCCCAACTCACATAGAGAGATTATTACATGTACATGGTGTCACCGCAAACCTTTCCATATAATATAGATTTTTAAAAAAATACGCTTAGGCCTATATTTTCCGGAAAATGGGATAAACCAATGACTATAGCACTCCCAATAAAATATATTGTCAAAATAAACAAGTTTGCAAAATTTTATAGCATTTAGACAAAAATACATAAAATATGGGAAAAATGTGATTTTTGACCAGAAAATGGCAAAAACTACAAAGATGCCATGTAATGGTAAATTTTTGAATTGTTGTTTATGTCATCGGTAAAACTTGGTGAAATGAACATTTGTGGCAAGTATTATAAAAATTGCTTGAGAAACATAGTGCTCCCCTCCTCCAACGTAAGTCCAGAAAAATCCCGGTCCTGAAAGGGTTAAGTATATAGTTAGGGAGATTGGGGAAGAGGGATTTCTTTCAGAGACTCTGAGGTCGTTTCTTATCTGTACTTAATAAGGTGACACCAACATACACTATTCTACTACAATGTAGATGGATATTTGATGATTAGTTCATAGCACCTGGTTTCATAACATAATGACAAAAGGCATTAATATTCAACACATCATCATTAAATCAACTCCACTGCATTACTATTTATTTCTAGGCTTAGTACATGTTACTGACATGTCTTCGTACATTGGCTAATTGACTACACATCTGTAGCTTGGAGCTTATTTATTCATCACAAGACCTAAATATTGTCCAAAGGCGCACTAAGACAAAAAACAAACAGAGCTTGTCATCTTGGCCAGCTTAATACATGTATGCAGTAGTCAATCTAATAAGAGAGTAAGGCAGAATTGTGATCTTCTTTGTCTCTTCAGTTAATTTTACTAAAAATACACTGTGCTTTGTTGCTTCATTACAGACTGGATAATGATGAGTTAAAGACAAAGTTCATCTTGAAGGGGAACAAGTGAAATTACAGCATTTACTTAATAAAGTTTCACTCACATCCACATTATTTTAAAAGAAAACATTCATCGCATTTTGAATAAAGGCTGTCATAAAAAAGAGTAATTTTATTCAGGGTTTTTTTAAAGCCAAAAAAACCCCTGGCTATTTAACCTCACAATAAATAGAATCACATTTTGTTGCTTTGAAGCATACATCAGAAGTAATTAGTGGGAAAAACCTTTACAAATAAATAATAGTAATAAAATAGTAATAATAATAATAAAATATGTAAAAACAACCAATAAAAAACCCCAAAAAAGGAATTCTTTTTACACTCCTTCTTCAACAAAAATTCTTCAAAGGAATTGAAATTGCAGACAAGAAAGATTTTGCAGCCTTATGATGTACAATTCTCCAGAGTTTATCTGTGAGCTTGTATTACTGGATTCATAATCCATAAACCAAGCCATGGATAGAAGTAACTTTGTCTTCTTGACACTCCATTAGGGTAGCTTTTTATTGACCAGAATAACCCAAGAAGGGGGGATAGAAAGAGGGATGGAGGAGATAAGGGGAAATCCCTCCTGGATAGCATTCAAATTAAAGTGGTACAATGTCAGTTTCAGTTCACATTATTTACTCAATTTAAAATGTTAGCCAAAAAGTCTGAAATGTTTTGCAACTCTGAGATTTGAAAGAAAAAAGGTACAACATTTAGGCCTATTTTTAAAAGATAATTTTTGCTTAAATCAAATCAAAACACATCAATACAAGCAGACTTCCAATTCCACAAAGGATATTTTTAAATAAACGATCATACATGGCGGTGCAAGTGAACTTACAGCATCAGTTAACCACAAAAATCCAACAAAAGCTTTAAATATTGATATATTTTCTGCTGTTATGTGATCCCTCATACCAGCCATGCAAACACATCTCAGTGCAGAGCTTTGACATCACACCAGCGATTTCTTTGTGCTTCAAACATGCACTAACACACAATCATACAGCTTCAATATTTTCTCTCTTCTAGTTCAACATCACTGGATGCACATCACTAATGGGCAAAAAGGTATCATGGCCGACCAAGCCTAAGGGCAGTGGGCCATTAACAGTGCATGTATTGTCTAACCAGTGTGTGATTTCATTAGCCCTACTGCAGGCTGTACAAGTCTTTCCACTGATCCGATAACCTAATTAAACCTGCATGAATATGTCCCCCTTGCCGGGTCCAAGCCACCTACATGTTTCTAGGTAGTCCGGTAGAGAGAAGGGGAGGTGAAAGAGGAGGTAATAATTACGGCTGCAGAAAATTACGGATCTTTTAGCTTGGTTCTGACAGGCAATCCATCATGTGAACTTCCTTCCTTCCTGATTTCAACTCAGGATGCCTAAAACGGGCTGTGATGTCCGCTGCCGCCACAAAACATCAATTTCGGGACCTTTCTTCTCGCTTATTGGCGAGAACAGCTCATTACTCGCTCGGCCGGCTTGGCGGCAGTGCAAATGTTTCCGGCCTTGAGGTAGGGCCATGGGACAAGGCCTCTGCACTGTTACCCGTCTAGGATGAAGCTATCAATTCTCTTCATCCTCTGCTCATCTCCCTTTTGTTTTCAAATCATAAACACGAACGGAAGCGGATGTGGGAATAGATACTAACAGGGCTTGGCTTTTCCCCTTTCTTTATAGTTTTTGTTGTTGTTGAAAAAAACAACTTTCCTTTATTCTCTTTTAATATGTTTGATTTGAAATTGAGGCACATGTATCAAAAAGTCATTATGAAATTGAAGAAGTCATTTATGAGAATTGTGTCTAGTTTCTTAAATCAAATGTCAAAGAGGTTCATCTACCTTGCAAATCTGTTACATCTTTAAAATTGTTTGTAACTTGTACACTGTTTGACAAGTTCAACAAATTTTACATGATATTAATTTGTTTTACTTGTTATTTGTTTGATATTATTATTATTGTTATGAATATTATTTTTGGCAGTCTTTTGTTGTAATAATTGTGGGCGTTGTTACTGTTGTTGTTGACACTGGTAAACGTTTTGTTACTGTTGTCATTGTCGTTTCTCTGTCTTGTCCTCTCCATTAGTGGAGTTGGTACACCTCCTAGCAAGCTTTTAGCTTTTCAGGCAATCATTCAGGCCTTCATTTTTTCCCTCTGTATTCCCTTAAAGTATTTAACAAATGATAACTTGTTCTTGTCATGGCAAACCAGTCATGCATTAGAATTATTCATCTGCTTAATTTCAATTATCAAGTTCACTAGTATTGTTATTCAATAAAGTTGAGATGGTGATGTCCTATTTCTCTAACTAAATATTTCATCTACAGATACCATTTCTTAATTGTAAAGCAGTAGCTATGCCAAAAGCTAGCCACATCACAATATTTTGACTGTACTCATATTACTAGCATTTATAGGATGTTAATTTACACACCACACCAGCAAGATTTATTAGTTTAACAATCACCACCCTTGTCAATTTCCTTCCCCTTGTAGAGTACCATAATAATCTGCATTCATCTTTCTAATAACCAGAAACAATCAGCTAATAACAGAACATCCAAATAATGTCCTCTTGAGTAAAAACAATCACCGGTGCCAAGTCCATCGCTGCCGTCCAACCCACAAGACAATTAACTAATAACTTGTTGGCCAAATACACAACGGTGTTCAATCCATGATACCCATTGTGTCAAACAATCACCGGCCACCGTCCCTCTTCAACCAGCACAAACAGTCAGTTAATAAATACCCCAAAATGCAATGCCGTTATGCCTCATTATCCTAAAACAACCGTGTCCAGGACTGCATAAATAGATATTACAACCAAGATCAGCGAGATAAGAAAGTATCTCCCTATACAACCTGTCAATTACAAGATTAAATTGTTATCTTAAAGGAACGGTGCATAATGGTTCTTGTGACAGATGATAAAAAGCATCATTATCTCACAAAGGAGAGAGCTCAATCTTTCAGAAGTAGGAAAGACCCAAGGATCTCAATTGCAACAGGATGTTCTGAATGTAAAAGGTTTTGTATTCGCATACTTGTTTGATTATAAATTTATTTATTTTGGGAGTTTTTTATTGTGAATTTAACAAAATAATTTTTTTATAAGAAATAAGAAGATAATAATATTGTTTTATCTACAAAGTGCCAATAATCTGAAATTATAAAACTCTTTTACAAAATTTTAAAAATATCCAATATTTACAATAGTACTAACAGTTTTCAACAGAAGAACTTTCATCCAGCCATCAATTCAACAGAAGTACTTTCATCCAGCCATCCATTACCCAACTGTGAAAAACTGTACCCCAGATACTTTCAGATAGTTATAAATACATGTACATACTTTCTACAGATCCATTATTGATTTTTAAGGATTAAATCCATTAGCACAAAGTTGGTAAATCGGCAGCTTAATTTTGTTCCCATTACCACATAAAGAAAACACTCATTTTCTCAACATAAGCCACAGGGGAAAAACTTGTTTGTTTTTATGAAATATAACTGTTGCAGCTCCTTTTGGCAATAATGCACGTACCACTTCACTAAAAAATATGCCACTTTAAAATCTTTGTCTATCCCACCAGAATGGAGGAAGCCCATTCTCTCTGTCAAGATGAACAAATCTGCCCTTGGTTTTTTACCATAGGCTGTTGATTCAGCGTGTCGATAATGCACATTTAAAAGCATCTTTTTGGCAAACCGTACCCAACGCCAACATAACAAAAAGGGGTGATATTGCAAGCGCTGCTGTCCCACATCAAAAAGGGGCGTATGGTGGGACTACCAAATTCAGTATATCTGACCCTCTGGCCTTAACTATCCACAGGTTATTGTTTCAGTGCAATGATAGCGTACGTTTGAAAATGGTTTTCATACTCGATCAATTTCAGCAAGTCTGATCTGGGCAAAATAATCCATAAAAAATCCTACAAAGGGGTAAAAAGCCACCAATGGGGGAAGATCTGGCTTTGAAGTTGGTCCGACCCCTCATTGAAATCAACCCTGATCAGACTTCATTAGTTTTGCCATCAGCCATTGGCTATTCACCTTAAGCTTGTTTTTTCAGGATGATAGAACAAGTTTTCATGCTTTCTCTTTTTGTTCTGCAAATCTTTTAGATTTAGGAAATTTTCCGGCCCCTTAAACCTCAGATGGGAACAGGAAGGGGGCCCAGTGGTTTTGTCATTATTTCAAACAATATATCTTGGAAAGCTTGCCTACAGTCATATTTAGAAACTGTTATTTTAGGGTATTGCTCCAAGGAACAAAATAAATGAGAAAGTAATGAGAAAGGCACAAGGATCACTCCACTGAAATAAAAAGCTGTTCCACCAACTTCTCAAAACAAACTCAAGACAAAACTAAAGACATGGATGTTTTAAATGGTTTTACTTAATGGAAACAACAAAAGATTGTTGTATTAATTGTCAAACTGTTCATGTGGGAGTTCATGACTAAAATTAAATTCTGAAGGGCAATAAAATCTGTGGCAGCAAACACAACAAAGATGCTTTGTACTTTTATCAAATTCTTCTAAATTTTACCACAAACCATTGTTCTAGTCTACTTAATAAATATTGATATATTTACAGCAGTTCATTGTTCAGTGGCCACACGGAAAAGAGAATCTCATGAATTCTTCACGACGTTTCTATTTTTAATGGAGTCCACCATCCTTGACGAGTTTTGTCAGGGAAAGGACTCTTTCATGTGAAGCAACAATTGGCATTCCCGTTCTAAGGAGTGGGTTAGTATTGTCTTTGACTAAAGAGGCTGGTGTGCGACGGGGCGTGCAGCGAGGCGCACCACAACGCAACAGCAGTTTAATAACCCTAATGGCTTTACTTGCTGACATATCCCTTAGGCATAGGGTTACACCGAGACATTTGTAACATTTTATTGCATGCCTACTGGATCATATTTTTACAATAAAATAATTAAAATTATTTTAATGCTTACTACAGCCTCTGAGAGATAATAAAGGTTTAAGATAAAAAAATAACCAGGGAATTTTTTCTTTTAATTTGAATTTTTAGAACAAGTTTTCCCTGTTGTAAACAAATTTACTTATTTTAATGGGATTAGTTTTTACCAAACTAGACCAGTACAAACAAAAGGACTTTAAAAATGTAATTTCATTTATCCCACTTGGTTTTTTTAAATATGTGAAGAGAAATTCTAGTGAACCGAAGTTCTGCTGCTGTGCTTTTAGAACAATGTTGCTCTAGCATTGAAAAACATTAGATACAAAGTTTGACCATAGATAAAGGTGGGTCCTTTGGTTTAACCTGTTAAGTTTGTATGCTGCCTTGATGCTATGCAAAAAGGAACAGGTGAAGCAAAGAGGAGCAAGTACCAAAGCCTTGCCTAGTTAGGCCTATTTCAATCAACCATACGTGATTATCAGCAGACCTTTTTTATATGGATTGGCTCAAAAAGGCAGGCAACCTTTTGAGATAGAAACAGACTTCCAAACAAACACACTCTCATACCATACAGATGGAAGTTGAGGCCCTATTTTTTTTACGAACATGTATGCTGTGTTTACATACAATTATTAATGAAAGAATTTTGGAATGCTAAATACTTACTGAGTGTGTTCAAATGTAAAGGCCCAAATTTATGCAACATCCATGATTTTTCAAAAAGATGAGGCACAACAAAAAACACCCAAAACTGCTTGTTGTTTTAAATCACAATCAAAAATGGCATTGTTTCAATACTTCATTTCAAATAAAATATAAAAACAAACTTGTCAAAAAGCAACTTGTAACTTTTTGTGCACATCTTGTAAAATTTCATAGAAAATAAAATTCTGCAATTCACAGTAATGAACTAAAGTTATAAAGACACAACTTCCGATCTATCCTTTAAAAAAGATATGCCATATTGTGATGATTTGCTTGATATTGCCCGAAGGATAGGGAACCCCTTATTAACAAAATGTATTTACATTAAAAACATCCTGTATTAATATTTTTGGGGAAAATTCTTTAATTATTTTTCTGCTACCTAAAAAAGAAAATCGTCCCTGCATCAAATGTCCCATTAACTATTGTATTGATTCAACTTTTTTGTTGTGAATAGTTTTCAATAGCCTGTAGCATGTCAACCATAGCCTAAAACCAGTCAAGTAATTAGACATACATCCATCAGTTAATATAAATGTCACTACCAACTTGAAAACTGCTTATTTACTCAGATATAATGTTTCATGATCAATCAAATCAAGATAATTTGACTAATTACTGAGTGGTTTGATAGATCCTAATGGAACAGAGCTATGACATGAGGTGATTAGTCATCGGTTATTAAAATGGGAGCTTATTAATTAACAACTTGCAACTTTGGCATAAAGCTGGCGATTTTAGCAATCTCACGAGAAGCAGCCATTTCATGTACAAGTTTTTGTCTGATATGAGAACAATATATCTTCTTCAACTCCACATCAAAATATACAACATGAAAATGGATCTTAAGTTTTGCTTACATTATACACGTCTGTGATATAATAATGGTAAATACAGACTTCTCAAAACAATCCACTATAAGAGGGTGGCCAATCCCAGAGACACAAAAACCAATGATGGTGGTAAGTGAGCGTTCAGTCCTATTCACAAGCTAACAATGGAACAAACAAGACAGTTGTAATCATACATGTACAGTTATAAGATTGTATCTACAGATGCACTGTGGAGTGTAGTCATTGTCTACAAGCAATAACACCGAAGCTTCAATTGACTTGGTAAAGTAATCCAACAGCTCGTCTAACAAAGGGATGAAAGCAAACTCCTTGCATAGTTCTTAACAAAACTCTACTGGGCGAACGATGAGTTAAATTTGCCGCATCCTCTCTGATTGTTTGTTCAAAGTCACATTTCAGACTGAGTAATAGTGCAATCACTTTGACGATGTTTACGCACAACATTTGGGTTTCAATTTTCCACTTGTATCGACTCAGTCCACAATCTGGCCACCTGCCATCCTACTGTAAGGGAATCAATGAGTCTGAGTGAGCCATGAAATAGAGTAAGGCAAAAGCCTCTCAACCATGGTTTAACGTTACCGACCCCTACCAGCATTAAGGTTCTGTCCCCAATACTCCATTGTCTTACAGTCCCTACAGACCACGGATGCCAACTGGGCCCAATTTGTCCCTGGTGTCTCCTCTTACACGACCCGTCCCTGGTCAGACACTTCTCTCAATTTGCCCAGACCAGGAAGCAATTTTTCCAGTGTGCTCAGGACTGTTTGCTTAGCACAGAAACACCCCACTGCTGGTTCTGTAATAGGATACTGCAGTGAAATTTCCCCTTGTTCAGGCAGACTCATATTGCACACTGTTACTCATGAGTGAGCATGTAGGGTGTAAGCTTTTGAATTCGGTGTTAACCAAGTATCGTTGATGAAAGTAAAGCTTGATTGCTGGATGCACGCCCATTACAGGCAGTTGAAAATTTGGTAGAACAAGCACCTCACAGGATGTACTGTATGCATGATCAATAACTCCAAATATATGTGCATACCATCATTTTACAACATGGCTATGTTAGGACACTGTCCCCACATTTAAAATAAATACAGTCTTCCTAAACTGCTCCAACAAAGAGTACCACTGTATGTCCCAAAAGTTGTCATACTCCTTTGAATAATTAAATTGTTACAGTTTTTTATGCTTGTTTAACAATATCCAAATTAGATATAATTTGCTAAAATACTAGCAGATATGCCACCAGTCCTACCACAACTGTGAGTAAAAATCTCCTTAAATTTTGTGCTATCCATTTCTAGCATTATCACTAACAGGTTTCTTATTTTTACTAGTGGCCTTCGAAGTCTATGATAATACTAGACTTGGAAAAAAAAATAATAAATTGCCATTATCAGCATCAGTAAGGACAAGGTTTCATGATTTTATCAACGAATTCAGTAATAAAACAATCAGGTTGACAACTGGACAAATGAGTCTCAAACAAGCCGCCTATAGTGATAAATGGGCCAGCTTGGATTAGAATGCCATGGTAAACCAGGTAAGATGTAGTCCCTAGCAAGGTCCCTAGTGTATTAGGTACATACTTTGCCTACATAATTCAGTGCTTCTAACTACATACATAGACAGCTCGGCAATTTTCCAACATTAAAATTTCAGACAAGTGGTTCTCAGAGGACATCAGTAAGCTTGTTCCACTGGCTGCTTCAAAACACTGTCCGACAATTATTCACTTCTGGCTCCCTTTAAAAAAAATCCTTTGTACATATTTGATCCACTTCAAAAACACCCTGAATGATCATACAATAACAAATTCAACAATTCTACACCAACATTTAAACTAAACCTCAAGAGGATTAACACATTTCTGTCTTTTTTAATTAAGTCGATATTTTCCTGACAACCCATTTAATATTGGATCTTGTGACTGGTTGCCAAACAAAAACTGTTCGATACTGTACGCTTTTGTATTTGATCACCTGACGCCTGTAGAACGCACAGAGAATTTGTTTTGGACCAGGGGACGTTAGTTTTTTAATTTTTTCATCTTTGCCCCGTTCATTTTGGACAGACAGGATTGATTCTCTAGAGGGATTTCACCAGCTGAATCCTGTTTAATATACCTCATCATATGTTTAATGATCAAACATCACAACTAAATTGTAATTTTGTCCGAGCTTGGAAATAGTGTGTGTCACAGGGATACAATCTCGTAGACGTATGAATTCCTTTGTACAACTTAAGCAACCAACAACGAAAATGACAGAAGTCGCCTCCAGAAAGAAGGCATATCTCAACTTTTACTCAATGTATGAGTTTTGTTTTTGTGCCCAAAAGGAGAATATTTATTCATCTTCATAAAAGCTCCAAAATTGTATTAGATTATTGTTTTACAGTCTTGTACTATGCTGTGTAAAGATGGTCAGTTTTGTCAATTTTACAGACTATGCAATGCGGCCCCTAAACAGTCATAACTCAGTAACCCTCCGGCCGATTGTTTTTGTTCAAGCTTTAAAAAAGAGGTTGATCCCTCTCAAAAAGGTGATGTTAAACTCTAGCTGATTGGCTATATTTTACTGGTGTACTGGGCACTGTTAAACCAAGCAGCGAATCAGAATTGTTGTTTGAGATCCCATTGAAATGTGTGTCCACAGCATCAGGCGTACTATGACAGAGAGGGCTTCGTTGAAAAAGGGTTCCAGTTTAAGAGGTAAATTCACTCCTTTTAAATGTGATTTAAGCTTGTATATTTATACTATTGAAAGTCCAATTATTGTAGATTTACATTTGTTTTGATACCACAAAAGTTAAAATAGTTATGGGTGTGTAGAAAATGTCTTGAAAACAAAAAGTTATGTCAACACGTGTCTGGATCTCGGAACCCACTGTGTGTTTATTGGGGCATGCCATTTGGAACAAGGGGGTAATGCTGTCATGTAGTTGGATTCTTTGACTACAGTTCACTTTTCCTCATGCTTATGCAACAATTTCACAGCAGATAAATACCTGCAGTTCATAATAAAAAGACTATTTGTAACCATATTTTTTTACGATTTGAATTAATTGCAAAGTTTGAGAGATGTCCTACACCTTATTTGGTTAACTTCTTATTCTATTTTTTTTAATGCATTATGAATTTGGGATCAAAAGAAGAAATTTGACTGCCGTGTCGTCACAATAATGCAATGGAGTATATATTTGGTTTAAATCACGTTAATGCCAAATAACATGTCAGCAAATGGTAATTTGGTTTAAACTCCATCTCAAATGCAGATCTCTTTTTTTTATACACAAAATCACAATCATTAATTTTTAATCACATTTCTATTAATTGTTGTGTTTGTTTTGGGGTGTTTTCGAAATTGTTTTGATTCTTACCACTGTCTTACAATACAAGCGACAGCTTTTTAAACCAACCAGTTGTATATTTTGTATAAATTACTAACTAGTACTCCTACGTTTATTAAAGTATAAATTTCCAATTAAAATTTGAATTTTTTTCAGAAATTCAAATTTGTATTTGATTTTATTTAATTCACATTTCTATTCTAAAACAAAAGCGATACGAAAATGTCAATCCAACAGCAACAGTTCTTTAACAATTCTCAAATGTCTGACCACTGTTTTGAATGGCCATGACTTCATATTGTACCCTGAAGGGATAACACAAAAAAGCTGAAAACAACAACAAAAATATTAGAATCATTTACAGTTTATAATTAATAGAAGGAGATGCTGTTTTCCTGATGATCTTACAATGCATTATTTCTAACCAATGGGCTTTCTTGATTGATTCTCAGCACTTAGGCCCTGTTTGTCTACCAGGAGAGCAATTAATCTTTGTTAAGTCCTCTGTTCTGTTGGCTGCTAAGACTAAGAGCTTAGGGCAAGGAGAGAAGGGGGGTCACTGCTGTAATAATTGAGAGGTAGCTAACGAATAGGCAATGATTCCATGATACAATGCAATGAAAACTCAAAGAATAAATTATGGAAAATGAAGACAGAAAACATCTGTAAATATCATTAAATACATTTTATTTAAAGTATACCATATGTTTGTGAGCATTTAATATTATTTTCCTTATACACATCAAAGTCCCCAACTTTCCATGACAAGAAGTCATTACACCTACATTGTTCAAGTTTTAAGAAGACAAAACTTGGCCTCATTGACCAATGACCATTCCTTTCTTTCTTGAGAGGATACATGGCTATATTGATGTAGATGAGGAATTAAGTACAATTTTACAAGATGTAAATGAGCAGTGAGCAATTAATAGCTTTGTAATTGTCCATGCCTCATTACTTAAAGGTAAAGCCTCAAAATCACTCACTTAGCTTTCTCATAGTAGCTTAACACAGGAGCACCATGAAAAGCAAATTATTTAGTTATACACTAAGCCTCATTTAGCATAGGACCCTATACTACCCAAAGGTCATCATTTCTATACCCTCGTTCTCATCAAAGGACAGGTCTCTATTATACTTATTCAAGAGTGTCCAATACTGGTAATGACTGCCATTCATCATCCAAAACCCATTACTCTTATTGCTTCAACGTCCACACAATTTGTTGTCATTGTGGCAGCATTTGGTCCTTTTTATCATATTAAGTATTTTACGAGAGTTAACCTTGAGTATGCACCAATCAAGCAAATGATAGCACCACGTATATTACCTGGTCATCAAAAACAAATTAAAAGACTCTAACAGGTCTTTGTATTGTTATACATACATAGTTCACATAGTACCACACTCCAACCAATTCATTCAAAACTTGGCATCACAAAGACTGTTATGCAAGATTGCAAAGAAACCTCTTCATATATCGACATGCAACTTTGTAATTGCCGCCCCCCCCCAAAAAAAAAGGGGGGAAAAGAAGAAGAAAAAGAGGACATTACATTTGTACAGTGTTTTCTATGGCACTATTATTAAAGAAAAAACAGGAAATCAGCTGAAATTGTGCATGCCTGTATACTATGTACAGGGCTTAAATTTCGGGAGAAAATCCACAAGACTGCAAGGCTTGTGACTCAAAATGTTTACTGGACCAACATTGTTTTACAATACCTGGGGTCGATTTCACAAAATTCTTCCGAAGTTAGGACTAGTCCTAGGCAATGCTAAGAGATAATAATAAATAATAATAATAGTGGCTTCTTATATAGCGCACATATCCGTCACTCAGTGACGCTCAAGGTGCTTTGAACGTTCATTATTTTCCTGCAAGGTATTGTGGAGCTGGGTTTTTCCATAAAGTAGGGGGCCAAAGCAGGACATGATGTTATTTCTCAAAATGTAATTTACTTTCTATATTCTTTGCATGTTCATATGGTGGGGATAGCTCATACGTTTAATGTATAACTTCAATTTCTCGAATCAGATTTTTTGTTTTCATATACGATCCAAAACTATCCATCACACTGTAACGGAGACACCGGTGTCTCAGTTACATGTGAAGTGTGAAACTTGTGACTTGTTTTGCCATAAATTAGTAGGTTTTCATTGAAAATTTAAATTTCAAAGGGTAATATGTAAACATCATTGGTATACTGTAATTCAGCTATTTTCAATGAAAACCTTCAAACGTTGGCCAAGCAGTAAAAGCCGACAGTTTTACCCGTAACCGTGACACTGGTGTCTTTGTTACACCGTGACTCAAAAAGTCCTGTCTCTCTTATAATGCATCATAAATGTCTGAATCGAGCAAAATGCATATGTAATACCTGCTACATGTACAATGTAGCATGTATTACTATGCACTTTGCTAGATTCAGACATTTATGATGCAAAATAAGAGAAACAGGACTTTTTGAGTCACGGTGTAACAAAGACACCAGTGTCACGGTTACGCGTAAAACTGTCGGCCTTTACTGCTTGGCCAGCGTTTGAAGGTTTTCATTGAAAATAGCTGAATTACAGTATACCAATGATGTTTACATATTACCCTTTGAAATTTAAATTTTCAATGAAAACCTACTAATTTATGGCAAAACAAGTCACAAGTTTCACACTTCACACTGTAACTGAGACACCGGTGTCTCCGTTACAGTGTAATGGATAGTTTTGGATCGTATATGAAAACAAAACATCTGATTCAAGAAATTGAAGTTATACATTAAACGTATGAGCTATCCCCACCACTAACATGCAAAGAATATAGAAAGTACATTATTCTTTGAGAAATAACACAATGTCCTGCTTTGGCCCCCTACTTTATGGAAAGACCCAGCTACGTTTTTGAAGTATGAGACCAAGTCCTTTACATAGCACCATGTAATGGTTTACAAGGTGCTGTGGCGCAATATGCTGCCGATCAAACCAGGAACACCGGGGCGAACCCCTTCTCTTTTCGATAAGTGTGCTGGGTTCTTTTACGTGCATTACACAACACACGGGACCTACGGTTTAACGTCCCATCCGAAGGACGAAGCATGTGGTTAAGTGTCTTGCTTAAGGACACAAGTGTCACGACTGGGATTCGAACCCACACTCTGCTGATTAGAAACACCAGAGCTTGAGTTCGGTGTTCTTGTCCGCTCGGCCACGACACGCCACAATATCGCCAGATAGGACTAGTCTTAAGTTAAGACCAGTTGCTGGTCCTAACTTCAGATAAGACTAGTCTTATCTCTTTGTGAAATCGGCCCCTGGGCCCAATTTCATAGAGCTGCTTAAGCAGAAAATATTGCTTAACAATTTTCTGCTAAGCAGAAATGAGCAGGATACCAGTCACAAATTGTACTTGTGACCTAGTAGTTTGGCTGGTAACCTTATTCTGGTAAGCGTAATTTTGTTATGCTTAACTACTTTTTGTGCTTAAGCAGTTCTATGAAATTGGGCCCAGAATCAACATGAGAAAAAACTTCCTGACACAGTTTAAGATATTAACTGTTCTTTTTTTAACAAGCACTGAGACATGTAAGAGAAAATTTAACTCATTTGTCTTTATGGGTACTAAGTATACTTCATTACTCAATAGAATTTAAAGGTATTTATCAGACATAAATTCAACATTTGAACATAGTGTGTTTCTGTTCAAGATATTACACACTACACAGTGAGGTGTTATTATTCAATTGAAAAACAAAAGACTGATGGATTTGTCCGGTGATCAGGGTTTGCCCTTAACTTTTCAGTGACTAGCCAGCAGGACCAGTTAGCTTGGCACTTCACTAGTCTGTCAGCTTTTCCACTAGTCCATACTTTATATTAAATAGGGATGCTGTTTAACACTGAACAAGCCAGCCGGAATACTTAACTGGCAATTGGCCAGCGGACCAGTGTTAAGGGAGAACGCTGGTGACTCTAAAATTACTGGACTGAGGCCTGTGGTCCAGTGTAAATTTCAAGCCCTGACCTAATGATATGGTCATAACAAAAGGTAGTACACTTCAAACTTTCTAATAATCTCTTCTTCCTACACCAGTTATAACATGTATGTACCTTCATCAATAAGACTTTTTCACCCAAAAGGGAAGCATTTCACATACATGTATGTCCATATTCAGCATAGCATTATGATCCTACAACTGACTCAAATTGTTTCAATACATTATAGACCCACTATAGAGGGGGGTATTGTAATTGATTAACAGCCATGTATTCTTGATGAAATAATACAAACAATATGTCAGTTAATTTCTGCTCAAATTGCAGATTAATATTAACTACGCAGGGGCCAATTTTGTACATCCGCTTTAGAATGAAAATTTTAAGAAGAAAAAATAACTTTTTCTAGTAAACAACAGATAACAGTTGTGAGCCAAAGTACCATGCAAACCGTTTCCCTGCTTATTTAAAGTATTATACAGTTTGCAACCGGTTTAATAGCTTATTTTTGCCTAGCAGAAAATTGTTAAGCACTATTGCCTGCTTAAGCAGGTCTATGAAATTGGGTCCTGCTCAAGTTACTCATTAGGATTTGTTGCTTATATCCTAGATCTTACACAAAGCCGGAAAATATCAAATTTTCCCAATCTTAACTTTTGAGTACATTATTTTCTTTGAAAGGACAATTACCAGCGAGAAAAGTAATCCACGGTTTTGTGTATTGCCATAGGAACCACCACATCATAGCGTCACAAAGCCAGCCCCACGTCACCAGTAAGCTCTTCCCTTTCATAATTCAGACTTCAATTTCCCTAATGACGTGAGCATTCATGACTAGCCAAAAATGGGTCACTTAAGAGCACGTCTGCTCCCTGATGCTACTGATTTTTTAATGAAAATGAATATTTCATGGGAGCTGATCACACCATGGGGAGTACAGTGCTCAGCGAACGTTTCCACCAACCAAACATCTCAATTTGCTGTCTTCTTTTAATTAAGACGATTAGGGGTGCAGATAGCAACAGGGGGTGAGGGGTACATGGGGATCATTTAACTTAATGGATTAGAATTAAAAATGTAGTAGTTGGCAGTAGATGAATGGGGGAACAGCGTCTTTAACCTGACCTTGCTCAAGGCTGAACTACCAAGACTGGATGTCAACTTTTAACTGATCCATTCTACACCATTCAGGATTTTGCTTTGTATGTAAAGATCTGTACATCACCCCAGACGCTATACTACATTGTATTTTAGCACTACTTCACTAAAAACCTTGAAGGGATTGTAACGTTTGGTAATTGGAACCAACTGTTTGTTTCAATCCTATATAGTTTGTAGATTTATACCATAAAACTAACATGTGAAAATTTCATTTCAAAAGGTGGTAGTGTTTTTGAGATATTGCCAACAATCTGGAGCGGTTATGTCCACGCAGGAAGAATAATCTGCAATTTGCATACACAATCTGATAAACGTTACTGTCAGTGTCAGTAACGCTTCTCAGATTCACATTTGTGGGGATAAAAAGTGATACCTTTTTCCATAACCACAGTACTTCTAAGTGAAAAGTTTCTCAAAATGCACTATACAATCCAAAGCTGCTGTACATATTACAAAGTAAATTTTATTGCGGTTAATTTTCAGAGTCATTACCAAATGTATACAGACCATTTAAATCATGTATGTCACTTAAGGCTGCAATGTTTTGTTCAAAACAAAACATTGCTTCCGCGCTTTTTAGAAGTAATGCAGACAAAATCTTGGAAAACAAGTTGTTTATATATTTGCATATTTCATATTTTAACATTTCAGTCCACAAACTTAACCCAAATATTTCTTTTGAGGCAGTAGGTTGCTCAATAAAAGGAGGGTGGAAATCTAGACCATGTATTCATCTTAACCCTTTATGGAACAATCTGAAGCAGTAGTACACTACAATGTCATTACTAATATTTGAAAGTTGCAATCATAGCCCTTTGACATGTAATAATTAGGTGGTCTGAGAACACAACTGTGATAAAAGACATTGATTTAGTAAGTTTAATGAAAATAATCTGGACAATTTCCAAGACAACACTGAGAGTGATCTTGAAAATATAGGCAATAATTTTGCTATTTCTAAATATGTTTAAAAAAAACAAAAAACTAAAAATATATTGGAGTTAAAAGTTTACAATTTGTTGCAAATGATACCTGGATACGAATGATGGACAACAGAGGGCGCTATACAAGTTACATGTCAGGTTAATTCTCCTGGACCATTACTACTCACAACATAATCACCAACTGCATATTTTTTTTCACAAAAATCAACATAACTATAGTTTAAAAAATATGAATTTAAACAAATTAGGTTCATATAAACGCTAGACATTCTATGTGTGGATGACACTTTTTGCATCTTTGTTCAATCTTCAATATAAAACAAAAACTTGTTGGACACTCTTCAAAAAGTAAAATCTCAAGACACAATTATTTTTCTGAGTAAATCCTTCATCTATCCATTCCCAAGCACCAGCTGGGATCAAATTGATCTAATAAACAATCTTGTTATCTTCCCAGGAGATATGATGGTACAATGCAGTACCTAACAAAAGTCAATCCTAAAAACAATGAATCAAGTCAGCTAATTCCAGTGCACTTAATATTCATTGACAATATTGTACCATAATCTGATACAATCTGAAGAAGATAATGTATTCATCTTAACCCTATAGAGACGATAGCAGCCACAAGCGGCTTGTACCAAAATGCTCATCGCAGCCACAAACGGACAATTTGATCTACTTCCAATCACAGAAAGAGGTCATGGTGAAAGTCATGTCCCCAATTGACATGTTCCGATGTGTCCATGTTGACATACTATTTACATATTTGTAACAAAATTCTGTTTCATATTGGGTTCTTTTTAGGCATTTTCTCTGAAAAAATATAGTACAAAATTCAACACTACATGTAGTAGCCATGTCTTGGCATATTGTGATAATTATTATTAAAAAAATATAAAAGAAACCTCTGAAAGGGTTAAAAGTACTCTTTAAATATCTCAGTTTACAAATAAGAGGTTACTAGACTGAGCAAGTCATGCCTATATTTGAATGTTAAAGTGATGTTAATGTGCTTGATTTTGTTTTCTTCACAATTTAAAGCAATGTCTGAAGGAACCTGAGGATCCAAAATATGCGTGAGACTTGCAAGTTCTGTTGTATCAAATAAATGACTGTGTTTAAAATAACAACTTCAGCTATGGCTACATTTAGGTCACATCGGTAGCCAACAGCCACATCATATTCAATCATACTGAATCTACACAAAGCATGTAGCCAAGTCTAAAACAATGGCTCTGTCTTTAGCTACATCACTCCATCAGCCGATACTTCAACTAAAGCAAATGGTTACAGCCACAGCAACTTAATTGCACAAATTACCTAAATCAGTCACCTACGCTATATGATGAAAAACGTTACTAAACAGCAGGTATAAAGTATAATAATAATACTTACCTCTTATATGGCACTTTATCACACCCAAAGTGCTCAAAGTGCTCATTTTCTAAAAGGTATGTGGAGCTATGTCCAATTATAAGACCCATTTAATTACATAGTGCTAAGGTTACATAGCGCCATGTAATGGCTAACAAGGTGATGTGGCGCAATCTGCAGTCAACCATACTAGAAAGCAAAAGGGCAAACCCCTTCTCTTAATGATAAGTCTACTGGGTTCTTTTACGTGCATTACATAACATCGCGGAACCTATAGCTTTAAGCCCCATCCGAAGGACAAAGCAATAATGGATAAGTCTCTTGCTTAAGGACACACGAGTCAAGACCGGAACTTGAACCCACACTCTGCTGAACAGAAACACCAGACCTTGAGTCCAGTGCGCATGACTGCTCGGCCACGACACGCAACAAGTTGTACTTGATACGACCCAAGGTCCTTACTAGACTTGCCAACACTAGTCAAATTTCTGAAAATAAACCAACTGCCCCTTTTTGAGCAGCCACCTTCTTCAAAAATAGGAAGTATGCAGTAAATTTAAATTAATGTCTACATTATCTCCCCTACAATTCTACACACAAAAGAGAGTCCATTCTATCCACACAGGTACCTTTTTATGACAGCTGTCTGTTTAAGGTCTTGTATTGTCTCAGCAAGGCTTTAAGTCTGTACGGGACTATCATTTATTGATTAGTCTTTAATTACACTCTTTGCACAAATCATCAATCGACACAAAAGATGTCAGTTTCACACGAGATAGAGAACTTACCCCTTATCTTGGAGGTTGTAGGTGTCGTCTGCTTCACTTTCTTCTTTTCTTGGATCTTTTCCTGATAGAATAAGAAATCATAATTTCTCTGCTGTGACTATTGAATTGAGGCACATTTAAAGACTACAAGATTATTAATCAAAGGTTATTAATAATGAGGGCTGAGAGTCACTGCTGACAAAAAAGGCTGAAACTGGGATCCAAATCTAAGGAGGTACATTGAAATGATGGCATTTCCACCTTTTGATAACCCCTGGAGTTATAGATTCAAAGGAGTTTCTGGGAGTAGTATCCTCAACACTAGAGAGGTAGATCAAAGAGCATGACTAATGCTAATTGAGAAAAATACAGCATTTTTTTGTCTACCAGGCAGCCTTTAAAAAAAATCTGAATTCAGACAAAAGTCTGAAATTTCTCATCCCTGTAATAGTGTAATAATGTTTTGTATGTATTGTTACATTCGGTTTGCAGAACAACATGTTATCTCATCCTTACTGTAGTCATTTATTGGATAGGATCAGTGAACTGTATTGGTCTTATTTACACTTACAGCCTTGTCAAACAAAGCAACTTGGAGGCAACTTCATGCAATACGAATATTTCAGCAGCACAAGAGATATTTTTCAAACAGTTTCTCACTATCCCCTAAAAAAATATTTTTCTTCTTGAAGATTGCCTGTTTGAGTCTTAGGAAATTGAGAAGAGGTTTCAGTGGGATCCTGGTGGACTCTTCTTCCTGATTTTATTTTTACTTTGGTTTTGGTTGTGAAGCCAAGGATTCTCAGAAAAGCGAACTTAATCACTATACTAGCCAAGAACCACATGGAGAGAAGACAAGAAAGTTTCAGTTTTAGATGTGGGAGGAAAACCCCAGAAAAATGTTCCAGGGGAAACCCACACAATCCAGTTAGGGACTGAAAACCCAATTCAAACCAGGGTTGCAGAGGTAGAAGGCGAGGAAAGATACTGCTATTCCAACCTGACTGCCTCATTAATGACATTATCATGGGATGAATTTAACTTCTACTCACCTCCAGAAAACATGACAGAAGAGAGCAGCTCATTTCTTGCTCTAGGATGATTTTATTCTCATGGTTGTTATAGCAACAAGCCATGAGGGCAGGAAACAAGATGGCCATGAGACGAGGATCACTGAAATACTGGAATGGTAGACCACACAGTTGTTGAAGTAGTGTAGGTGTGTTACCAGACTGCACAAGGACCTAAGAGACATAAAGCTATACAGATTACACAATACAATCACAACAGGTACAAATAATAACAAACTTTGAATATTGAAATTTCATTTAAGTTTAGTTTCAGACAGTTTGGCAAAATTACAAATCTTAGTATTAAAGTGGGATTTCAACAAAGGATATGGGAAAACAAGCAGGAGTTGCCAGGAGTGCTAACCACAGCTTGCTATCTGAATATGTTAATCAAGACCACTCATTCATGACAGTTTACAGTGTCTTTATAAGAAGTGTTCTACAGGAATTTCCCTACAATTCATCTGGGATTAAATAGAAATTCCAGAATGGAAAAAGTGGATTTATCAAGTCTACACGAAAGAAAACAGCTGTGGGTTGGTATTATACAACTAGACTGTTCAAGTCTCACCCTTTTCTTTTATGCCAGGACTTGTTAAAGTGCACAATTTTGTTTCCTTAACACACTAAAGCAATGAACATAGGAAACCAAGGTTCCCCAAAATGTTTGAATAGGTGCGAGACTTGCACAGTTTATTTCCAGACACAGCAATGTTTGTAGTAGGACAGTAGTAATACCAACCTGGTTATCTGTGTTGAATATAGTGAAGTATCCAACAATGAGAATAATCTCATGTAGTAAGTCCTCACAGCTAACAAAATGACTACAGTACCAGATTAAGTAGGTCGCTATGTGACGGAACTCCAGAGAGATACCTTCTGCTCCCAGAGCACTCTGCCAAAAGAAACGACAAGACAAAATGATACAAGATCTCTTTTCTGTTTGTTTTCAATGCTAATAAGAAAAGGTCCCAACAAGTAGTAATTGTGGTTTACTACAAAATATCCTTGATTGCAGACAAAATTTTGCAAGTTCCATTTTGTACAGACAGAATGCTTTATGTTAAGGTTACTACATCATTTACCTAAAAGTCAATCGAGAAAAACAAACCAAATGAAAAGGAAACAAGATAAATTAATAATAAGGAACAGCACAGGAAATCAAAGCTTTGACTGACTGGATATTGTGGTGTTTACCTGCATCATCTCTAGGTCTAACACAGCAATATTACTCAGCATCTTAATCCCTGCAGTCACTACATTCAGGGTGTGTTCTGGTAACTCAGGAGGTGTAGCTGTACTACCACGAGGAGGGTTACCACCATGAAGGAGGATACCATACAGTAAGGAGATAATACCACTGAAACCTGTAGCTTTAAAGGTGGTAAGGAGTTGGGTAGGGTCCTCTTTCTTAGCTGTGAAAATACTCCCTGATCTGTGTAGGAAATATACAGAAATATACAGTATAGGTAGGGTCAATAAAAGTCACTTGTGAAAGTTTCAACTGACTACAGTGTCTACTTGTTGAGAAAACAGCAAAAAACTGTCACAGTATTTCCACAAGATTGTTGCATCCATCCACATTTAGCTAGGTGACAGCGGATACAAACTGCATCTCTGGCCGCAGCATTCATAAAATCTGAGAAACGATTCATACATGAATCGTCAAATGTTTTGGGATGAAAATTTTTCCACAGATACTATTCGAAGGGAATCCTTTCTCAAAATAGTTTATACTATGGAAGGGGAAATAGCCTGGTCCGTTTTGTATCATTAATATCTGTATTAGTTATTGTTAATGCATACAGGGAATAAGACTATGATTGCTGTATCATAATGTACAATTCTATTCATTTTGTTTTACAGAGCTCTTTGAGATCAATGGTCTAACCTGTTAGATGCTGTGGACACAAACTTTGTCATGGCTCCCAGCAGTCCCAAACTATGCTGCAGAAACTCTGCTAGAGATGGATTTTCATCAACGGTTCCCCGCACACAGTTGAAAAATGATGTAAGACTGTCAATAACGCCACAGCACACAAGATAGCTGGAACAAAATATAGAAATCAAATAATGACCAAGGCTGTCTTTGTATTACTTGCACAATGAAATTGGTTCAGGCAAATTGTTTAGCATTATAACGTAAATGTTTTGATTATTAATATCAAGTTGGGATCTCCTATTTCACAATCAGGGCTCTAAATTTACACTGGACCGCAGGACGGCAGGCCCGAGGCAAGTGATTTTAGCCTCAGGTCAGTAAACTTATGAAAGTCTGGTGGTCTTGTGTTTTTAAGTTAAGTAAAACTACCTCATTGTGTAACATCTTAAAATGAACAAAATGATGTTCAAATGTTAACTTTGAGTCCGATACTTACTAATAAGACAAATGAGATAAATCCTCTCTCAGAATATAATCACAAGGTGAAATCTCGACTATTCCATTTCTTGAGGCAAAGCCGAGTGAAATGAAAAACCCAGATTTCACTGAGTGAGTATATTCTGCGATAAAGCACAAACGAAATGCATTTAATTTTATTTTTGTTTAACTCACACATAGATCCTTGTCATTTGAATTTGTTTTAACAAACACAAAATAGACACGAAAACTCGTCCATCCCACACTCTGAAAACTCATTAAAAAAATCCCTTCTAAATAATGTGGACGACTCTATGTAGACATGAACCTTGTCTCCCGTGAAAAAACCTTGCCTTGTTTGGATGAATGAGTGGGAAACATTGTTTTGGGAACTACGCTGAGAATTAAGCATCAAAAATCAATATACCTGTCCTATATTTATTATTTCCATATATGACGGTTACGACGGTCCAATTTCGTGGCAGTAAATACATGGCAAATAAAAGACGACACGTGATGTGTGTTCCACCAATCAAATGCAAAGATCTATGTGCGCGTTATATAAT